>JAJOZX010006989.1:197500-242676 GCA_023014485.1 Bathynomus jamesi | reverse complement strand
CAGTAGGTTGAATAGGGTTTGTGTTTATTTATAACTATGGTGTTCATTATACTATGGTGTTTGTGTTATATTATATTAAATATTATAACTAAATTTATTTAAATTTAATCTTTTTTCTTCAGATAGTTCAGAGAACCCATAATGGCAAATAATCTAATACTGATGCCAGAAAATGGTGTTAAAAGAGTATTGGAAATCTCAAAATACTGAAACTGTTAGAACAAAATGGGTTGAAACATTTGGTACTCAAGCCCCAAAGAGACAAACCATTTACCGCATTCGTGACAAATTTGATGCCACTGGCTCAATTCTTAATGCCCCAGAACTGTCGACCCAAAACAGTTTGCACAGAGGACAATAAGCACTTGTTGCCGAAGCATTTGTTCACAGTCCCAAAAAGTCCACCAGAAGAGCCTCAGCAGAACTGGACATTTCACAAACCTCTATTATACGAATTCTGAAATCTATTGGGTTGAAAGCTTATCGTCCACGGCTAATTCATGGCTTATTGGAGGATGACCCAGACAGGCGGCTGCAATTTAGTGAGATCATGCTGAACGAAATTGAAGGAAATCCAATAATTTTAGATAACATTGTGTGGACCGATGAGGCTTCTTTCAAATTATCAGGTCATGTTAACCGACATAATTGTGTTTACTGGTATAGTGAGAACATGCATTTAACATTAAAGCAGCAACTAAACCAGCCTGGTGTCACTGTTTGTGGTGGTATTTCAAGTTCTGGTGTTTTAGGACCAATTTTTGTTGATGGAACAGTCACAGGTGATAAGTATCTCGAAATTCTAATGAATGAAGTTGTTCCACACTTACAACAACAGCCTAATTCACATGACCTCTATTTCCAACAAGATGGGGCCCCTCCACATTATTCAAGAGCAGTCCGTGAGTATCTTGATGAAACATTTCCCGAGAAATGGATCGGCCGAAGAGGTCCAATTGAATGGCCTGCACGTTCACCTGACTTTACCCCAATGGATTTTTTCTTTTGGGGTACTCAAGGACAAAGTTTATAGTCGAAAACCACGAAGTGTTGGTGATTTGCAAAATTCATCAGAGATACATTTCAAGAAATTAATGCACAAAGAAACTTGTGCAAAAATGTTTGTCGAAGTGTGAAAGGTAGACTTCAAAGCTGTGTAAATTGTGATGGACAGCAATTTGAGCACCTGCGTTGATAAAATTTTCAGTGCTTTTGTATTGTATTGGTATAAGTTAATTTTTTTTTTAATTTTGTATTATAGTATACAAAAAAATTAAATATAATTGTATATGTATTCTCAAAATAAACGTTATCATTTACTCTCCACCTACTTTTGGTTCACCCGGTAATATATATATATATATATATATATATATATATATATATATATACAGGGCGTCCCAAAAAAATGTATACACACTTTAAAATACTTATAAAGGCAGTGTTTATTAAAAATACATTTCATTTTCAAAATGTAATAGAATCTACAGACATTATTTAATTGTTTTGTCAACGCCTGTTTTCAAACTGACGTCCGTTCTGGTCCAGGCACTGCTGATAACGCGAAGCAATGGAATCGCAAACATCACGAAACATTTTGTTTGGTATTTGTGTGCATTCTCGTTCAATGGCTGCTCTCAATTCAGCGACTGTTGCAGGTTTTATAGCGTAGACTTTGTCTTTTAAGTATCCCCATAAAAAAAGTCTAGTGGTGTGAGGTCTGGTGAACGCGGAGGGTATTCTACGAAACCCCTTCGTCCAATCCACATCCACATCGTGCCAAGTACCACTCGCAATACTCCACTCTTCGGTCCGGATCATCTTCATTATAGCATGGACTAATCTTGGAATGTAACTTTTCCATTGACAGCGCTTCAAAATGCGTTGGACAGACGATTCTGAAATTCCTACCTCACGACTCGCTTGCCGCACAGATTTTCTTGGACTTTGGTGATACGTTTCCAGTACTCTTTCTTGCTTTGTGGGGCTTGTCGATGTCCTGTCTTCCGGAACGCTTCTTGTGGACATTCTGAACAGTTCCATCGGCTAATTCCATCTCTAATTCGAGTGATGGTCAGTCGCGTTGGTGGATCTGTTTGAAACTCCCTCCTAAACTGTCTTTGCACTTCAACTGCGTTTTCACACTTCCAGTAGCATTTTAGAATGAATTTCCTTTGTTCAAAGCTTAGTCTGACAGCCATTATTAATTCTAATGGGTTTAACTTGGAAAGAAAGAAACATCAATTGAGCTATCAGCTGTTAAAGTGTGTATACATTTTAACTCATCAATTATCCGCCTCTTACTGACTGTCTTCAATCCCTATTTCTTCGTTATAATGCTGTCTCACTCTCTCTTTACTATCTGAACTCTCTAACTGCATTGCTCCTACTTTAAGGAAAGGACGCAGCACCAGACTTTCGACACATTCTCATTCCTTTTCTGTCCAACTCTAACGCAAGGGTTAATCGGTATTTTCAATCTTTCATCTACTGAACTGGTCAACTCTGGAATAAACTTCCTCAGTCCATCTTTCCCCCCTGTTTATGTTCTCCACTTTTTCAAATGTAGAGTGTCCAGACACCTCGAAAACCCTGGACCTTGATTTTGGCTTTCTTTTTTTCTTTTTTTTTCCTCTATGGGGGACGTTTTTGCGGCCATTTTCGCTTGGCCCCTCCTTTCTGCATGAAAAAATATATGTATTGAACCAAGGGCAGATTAAGGCATGGGCTAACGGGATTACAGCCCAGGGGCCCCGCAATAAAGAAGGGCCTTCAGAAAGCAGAAGAGAAGATTTTTCTAACATTATTTTTTTAGAAATTCACTTTTGCCAAAATTGTCAAAAAAATAGTGACTTCTCAAATGTAACATGAAAATTCATGTTTTTAAAAAAGTATTACTGTGACGTCATTTTCTTCTTTGCTGTGACGGTTTTTCTTCGCCTGAGACAAACATAATTTAGTTATGTAATTTTTTATTTTGTTATTTTAAATGTGAAAAGACAAAAAAAAATTATACCAAACTACGTGTCTTTTTTTATTGATGGACGAAGGGCCACTAAACTTGCTTTGCTTTAGCCTTTGGGCCCCGTAGAGGTTAATCCAGCACTGCATTGAACGCCTTATAGGTATATAAAATAATAATAATTATATTATTATTATTATAATATTATTATTATTATTATTATTATTATTAGCCGCCACTGAAAATTCGAAAATTATTAGATAAATAAATATTGTAAACTAAACGTGATTATTTACCAACAAATATCTAAGCTTAACCTCATCTTATGAAACCCATTAACGAAAAAAATAAAATTAAAATAAAATCCCGGGAACGAGACCGCCCGCACCCACCCAACCTCCAAAAAATTGAATTTGTTTTAAAGGATGAAACAAGCGCCAAGCGCGTGCGAATAAATTTGGTTGGTTGTATAAATAAAGGTGTGAATTCTTGAATCAAGTTTATTTGTGACATCTGAAAATACTTTGTTCGCATAACAAAAGGTGTCAGGAGTAAGCTCACGTACATAATTCAGATCCAAGGATCGGGATTAGACGCGCGAGCCTCTCACAGATTTAATACACTAAGTCTTCCTGTCCGCCAAAGTGGGAAACTTTTCTCCGTAGAATTTCTGACCGAACTTTATATACAGAACAAATTTCAGAATGATGAATATTCATTAATGTAGGCTTCTATTTAATTGGAGTTGTTGCTGCTGCTGCTTCTGCTGCTGCTGCTGCTGCTGCTGCTGCTGCTGCTGCTGGGAGGTTTGGTGTGAGAAATGGGGATCCCCCTCAGGGGGAGGTGCCATTTTTTTAATGCGGTTGAGGGAAATTGGGTTATACGATTTCTCTTCTGTCTGGAGCTTTTAGCGATTAGTCTCAAAATTAAAATGAATTTTTTTCTACGAGAATATCATATATATATATATATATATATACACCTTGTTATATATATATATACCTTGTTAACCTTGTTGCTGTTTCGTGCGTTGGTCTCTCTTCACACGGAAGTCAAACTGGTGGCCCCGCCTCTACGTCTGTCTTAGTGGAGGAGCGAGTTGCTTTCTTGCGCTCTCCACCGTAAATAGCCAGGTACACCCGGCTCCTCTAGTACCGTCCTCAGTCAGGTATCTAGTCTTCTCTTGAAGACTTTAACTTTGACCCCTGTAACGTTTCTGAGGTCCTTTGTAAGCTGGTTGAAAAGGCTTGGCCCCCTTACAACTAATCTATTTTCCTTCAGTGTTGAGGAGGTCCCTTGTAGGGCCTTTAATTCGGGACCACTACACATTCTGCCTTTCCTATTTTCCAGTGTTGTTTGAATGGTAATTGGGTTTAGTTTTAGGTTTGGTCCCAGATTTTCGATAATTTTCCATATGTAAATTATGGTGTACCTCTCTCTTCTTTCCATGGAGTACAGATTTAGTTTACGTAGTCTTTCCCAGTAGTTGAGTTCTTTGCAGCCATTAATCTTGGCTGTGAAATGTTTTTGCGTTTCTTCTAGTTTCTTAATTTCTTCCTTTTTATATGGGGACGTCAAAACTGAGCAGTATTCAAGTTTTGGTATAATCAATGTTTTTAGCAGGGGAATCATTACTGTCCTGTCCCTTCTTTTGAACGTTCTTAGTACCTGTCCCGCGACTCTTTTTGCTTTATTTATCGCTATCTGATTTTGTGTTTCGAATTTGGCATCATCGGTCATTATTATCCCCAGATCGATCGCTTTCGTGTTTCTCTGAATTTCCTCTCTATCTGGAGCATAATATACAGTCTGTTTACGTTCCTTTTTTCTACCATATCTCAATAGCTGAAATTTCTCGGTGTTAAATGACATGTCTTCTGACCATTTGTATATTTTGTTCGTGTCCTTCTGCGAGGCCTCCACTTCATTTACATCGCTGATTTTTCTGCTGATCTTTGTATCGTCAGCAAACGATGTTACTATACTGTTGCTGTTAACTCCGCTGTCTATGTCTGTTAGCATGATAATGAACAGGAGTGGGGCCAGTACTGTCCCTTGTGGTACTGGGCTGCGTACTTCCGATGATATACCTTGAATTTTGACGACCTGTAGACATTCTCTGAGGAAGTTGTTGATCCATTTTCCCACTTTGCCTGTTATTCCCATATATTTCATCTTATGTGTTATTATACCGTGATCATATTTGTCGAAAGCTTTAGCAAAATCCGTGTATATGACATCGTAGTTGTCATTGTCTTCCAGTGCATCTAGGATATTGTTGTAGTGTTCTATTAGTTGTGATAGGCATGATCTACCTGATCGGAATCGATGCTGATTTTCGTTGAATCTTTCCAGTGTCTCCTAGAAATCATAAATTTTCTCTCTAACTATTCTTTCAAATACTTTGGTGAGGTGGGACGTCAATGACACTGGTCTATAGCTCTTTGTTTGAGATCTGTACCCTCCTTTATATATAGGGACAATGTTTGCTCTTTTCAAGATGCTCGGTATTTCCCCAGTGTCTAGGGATCTTCTCCTTATCCAGTATAAGGGTGTAACTATTTCATTTTTACAGTTTTTAATCAATAATACGTTCCAATTGTCCGGACCTGCAGCTGAATGTGATTTAATTTGTCCTGTAGCTCTCTATATCTTCTGGATTAAATCAAAGTTTGTCATACACTCTCCTTACAATTTCTCTTCAAAGCATGCATCTACAGTATGTCAGGTATCGCTTTGTCACTTTTTGGGGTACTAAAAACTGATTCACACTGAGCTTTCAATGTTTCAGATATTTCTTTTAGATCGTCGGTTAGTTCATTATTTCTCTTCCTTAAGGGCCCGATAGTAGCGCGCGTTTTTGTTTTCCTTTTCGCATAGCTATAGAAGTATTTTGGATTTTCCTTTATTGCTTCTAACGCCTTTTCCCCTTCACTCTCTGTATGGTCCTTAATCAGGGCTTGTATTTCACTATCGATACCCTCCAGTATTTTTTGTATTACTTTCCTGGCATTATCTCCACAGTTGGCTAACTTCGCCTCTACTCTTTTTCTTTTGCAGAATATTCTTCTCTTTTGCCTCTCTAGCCAACTCCTCTTTCCTTTTGGCTGTGATTTCGGAACATATTTTTTAAAAATTCTCAGCGTTTTTTTCTTCCAAGGTTGTTAGCATTTCTTCAGTTGTTTTATTCTCTAAAACTGTTCTCCACTCTATTTGAGCCATGTGCGATCTGATTGCTTCCCAATTTAGAGTCTTGGAGTTTAAGTTAAGGCCCAAATTTGCTTCTTTCTTCAATATGTGTATTGTCTTTTAATGTTGTTTTCATATTTGTTGATATCTCAACTAACTTGTGATCTGAGATAATGGTTGGGGTTATTTTTTATATCATCAATCAAGTTGGTGTTATTCGTGAATACCAGATCTAGGCAGTTATTTTTTCTGGTCTTTTCTGTATCTCCTGTGTCAGCATAAACTCATTTGTGGGAGCCATCAACATTTTTACTTGCTCCTGGTCTTCTCTTGTGCTCCCCTTGTCCTGGTGCATATATATATATATATATATTCCTATCCACCTTTTTGTATTTTACAAATGGGAAGTTTTATATATATATATATATATAAATATATATATTCTTTTTCATACAGAAAGGAGGGGGTCCAAAGGCGAATGTCGCAAAAACGTTCGTCTATAGAGAAGAATAGAGCCAGAATCAAGGTCCAACGGTTCGAGATGCCTGGACACTCTCTCTTTGAAAGATTGGAGGTCATAGACAAGGAGAACGATGGACTGAGGAAGATTGTCCCGCAGTTGACCAGTTGAGTAGATGAAAGATTGAAAATATCGATTAATCCTCACTCTCTCTCTCTCTCTCTCTCTCTCTCTCTCTCTCTCTCTCTCTCTCTCTCTCTCTCTCTCTCTCTCTCTCTCTCTCTCATTTTAGTGGTTCTATGGGGTATTACGGTCCTACTAGGGGTAATAGTACACTAGATCTCATATTCACAAGCGAAAATGACCTTGTCTCTAACCTGACTATTGGTAAACTTGAGTACAGCGACCACAATTTATTAGGTTTGACTTCAGGGTTCCAATTAGTACACGAGGAAAGACGTAGAAAAGTTTGGATTTCTCGAGACCAAATTTTGAAAGCTTCCGAAGTAGTTTACACACTTTTGAAGTTCTAATAAGCGAGGATGTCAGTGTCACCGGGGGCTCATATAGGGATTAATTTAGAATATTACAGGACAGGAAACAGAGCCTACAAAATACGTAAGTCACATTTCAATCAGGCTAATTCAAAAACTTATATAAACCTACGTCGGAGGGTTAAATCCTTAATTAGATCAGCTAAACGTGATGAAGAAGCTAGAGTTGCCTCGCTGTATAAAGTTAACCCTAAAGAGTTTTTTGACCATGTTAGTAGCAGAAAGCCAATTAAAAATGCTGTAGGTTTCCTAAAAGATAGAAATGCCATACTAAATTTTAGTGATATAGATATAGTTAATACGTTAAACGAGTTCTTCGTTACAGTTTTCACGGTAGAAGACTTAACTGAAGTACCAAATCCCCGGATGATGGTGACCAACCTTTAGAGACCATAATTTTTATGAGATGAAGTGCAGCAACTAACTAACAAGATAAATAAGTACAAATTACCCGGTTCCGACTTATTTCTTCCAAGTGTATTAAAGGAAGTTAGCTACAGTATCGTTGATGATTTAGTAACTACAGTATATTCAAACAATCATTCGAATTAGGAAAAGTTCCAACCGACTGGAAATTATCAAATGTAACACCATTCTTTAAAAAGAGGGATAGGCAAAATCCGTACAATTACCGACCAATCAGTTTAATGTCATTTGTAGGCAAGCTGTTAGAATCCATTATTACACAACGTATCGTGTATCACCTTGAATCAAACAATTTGATTTTTTATTCTCAACATGGATCCAGGCGACATAGATCTTGCCTAACAAATCTGTTAGAATTTTTTCATAATATGTGTACTTTATATGATACATCTAGATCAACAGATATAGTGTAGCTCGACTTTCAAAAGGCCTTTAACAAAGTCCCTCACGCGAGATTGATAAAAAAGTTAGAAGACTAGGAATTATCTGGCTCGTTTTCAACTGCATTGAAGATTGGTTAAGAGATAGAAAGCAGAGAATGGTAATAAATGCAGTAGCTTCGGAGTGGGCCCCGTCACCAGTGGCGTTCCACAGGATTCCGTTCTGGGTCCTTCACTTTTTATCATCTATATTAAAATATGCAGACGATACCAAATTAGGAAATAGTGTAAGTAATAAGGAAAGCGTAAGAACGTTTCAGAATTACCTTCATATGGTGGCCGAATAGTCTGCTACTTGGCAGATGTCATTCAATTTGGGCAAATGTAAGGTAATGCACATAGGTTACAAGAATCCGAAGACCGATTATTCACTGTTGGAGAGGAACTTGACTGAGATTGATCTAGAGGAAGAATTAGGAGTTTATATCAGTAATGATCTCAAACCGTCCAAGCACTGTGCAGAAGTCGGAAGAAGGGCGTTTAAAATACTAGGTTATATTAAAAGACAGTTCCACTTTAGAAACAAGAAGATTGTAATGTCTCTTTACAATTCATTAGTTAAAACTCAACTCGAATACTGTGTGCAGCTTTGGTCTCCGCCCCTTAGGAAGGATATAGAAAGGTTGGAAAGGGTACAGGCAAGGGCCACAAAATTGATCCCTTCAGTTTAACCTTTACTTCTCACTTAATCCTTTTGGGGCTAGCCTGAAGTGGGTCCTGGGGTCATTGTTGGATCGATACCTCGGTAAATAGAGCTGTAAACATTTTGCATAGAATCAAAACCATATGTTCGAGTTTTGCATGACAATACCAAGTGGTTGATGTGCGATCGACACAAGTATATTATTGGTTAGTTTATACAGCGGTGCTATCTAGTGTACGATCTCGCTGTGTGTATACATAACGTAATTGTCGAGTTATATATTCTCCTTTCCAGTGTCAATGTACGGTATTTTCTTCAACCTTTTTCCGTACCTGCCTCTGGCGGGGCGGGAGTGGAGGTTGTGAAGAGAGTCTTTTCTATCCAGTTTTCTATTACTGCTAGAATAATTAAAAATTGCACTAGTTTAATAAAAGGAACCTCCCTCAGTGAACCGAAATGTTTTTGAGGCTTCCTCTAGTCCTTGTAACTCTCTCTCTCTCTCTCTCTCTCTCTCTCTCTCTCTCTCTCTCTCTCTCTCTAATATCTTTATATATAATAGGCTAATGCTCTCTGTCCGTCCCACCCTAAAACACGAAAATGGATTTTTGGAGAGAAAAAATTATTAGGTAAAAGTTGCTTAAAATTAATCGAAACCTACGGAGAAATTATAATATATATATTATATATACAGGGCGTCCCAAAAACATGTATACACACTTTAACAGCTGATAGCTCAATTGATGTTTCTTTCTTTCCAAGTTAAACCCATTAGAATTAATAATGGCAGTCAGACTAAGCTTTGAACAAAGGAAATTCATTCTAAAATGCTACTGGAAGTGTGAAAACGCAGTTGAAGTGCAAAGACAGTTTAGGAGGGAGTTTCAAACAGATCCACCAACGCGACTTACCATCACTCGAATTAGAGATAAGTTTGAAGCCGATGGAACTGTTCAGAATGTCCACAAGAAGCGTTCCGGAAGACCACGGACATCGACAAGCCCCACAAAGCAAGAAAGAGTACTGGAAACTTATCACTAAAGTCCAAGAAAATCTGTGCGGCAAGCGAGTCGTGAGGTAGGAATTTCAGAATCGTCTGTCCAACGCATTTTGAAGCGCTGTCAATGGAAAAGTTACATTCCAAGATTAGTCCATGCTATTAATGAAGATGATCCGGACCGAAGAGTGGAGTATTGCGAGTGGTACTTGGCACGATGTGGATGTGGATTGGACGAAGGGGTTTCGTAGAATACCCTCCGCGTTCACCAGACCTCACACCACTAGACTTTTTTTATGGGGATACTTAAAAGACAAAGTCTACCCTATAAAACCTGCAACAGTCGCTGAATTGAGAGCAGCCATTGAACGAGAATGTACACAAATACCAAACGAAATGTTTCGTGATGTTTGCGATTCCATTGCTTCGCGTTATCAGCAGTGCCTGGACCAGAACGGACGTCAGTTTGAAAACAGGCGTTGACAAAACAATTAAATAATGTCTGTAGATTCTATTACATTTTGAAAATGAAATGTATTTTAATAAACACTGCCTTTATAAGTATTTAAAGTGTGTATACATTTTTTGGGGACGCCCTGTATATATATATATATATATATATTATATATATAATATATATATTATATATATATATATATATTATATATATATTATATATATACTGTATAAAAAGGTGAACTCGGATTATGTTTGTGTGTCTGTGTCTGTGCTCATTCCGGGATATATTATTTTAAAAAAATAATAAAATTGCCCCTGTTGTATATACACGAGTGTGTGTATATACACACATGTTAACCCCTGCGTCTATGGCCTTGGGCGGTTCGAAGTTGACGGGGTTCTGGTTAGGTGGCAGCAACGGATTTGTTACTCTGGAGTAGCTGGTACCGTACAGGGAATCGCAGTAGTTTCTCTTATACTACTCTCCGATTTCTTCTTGTAGTGGATGGGAGGATTCTGTGGAGCTTACTAAATTCTCTGAAGGTTTCCCGATTCTTCTTGTAACGTATCGGGAAATTATTTTTCTCTATATAAGACTAAGTTCTCTGTAGAGAGCAAGTTTCGAAGGAGAAGACAAAGATATTCCCTTAATGTACTTTACTGCTAAAATGTTAGAGGTAATGCTCAGCTCGAAATTAGATCAGACAATCAGAATGAAAACTGGAGAAATTTTACGTGGTTATATACTACATTTTTTAATGACATCATTATTATTTAATGCTGACCTCTTTTGGTTTTTATTCTCAATAGGCTGAATTATTTTGCAAAATATTTAAAGTTAAAGTAAATATTTTAGGTGTAGCAATGTCTAGACAGATAAGCAAAATATCTGAAGATGAAGCCATATTTTTATTTTAAACCGCATATTGACAGATCTGATGTTATCATGATCTGCCTAGTTAACTAAAAATAGAAACTGAAATATGCATTTTATTATGAATTACAATTAAACATGCATATGAGCAAAAATTAATTGCTTAAGATTTAAAATTAAACGTTAAGCAGGACATGACTTCATCTTTTACAACGAAGAGATAATGCATACAGAAAATGAACATTGCTGAATTTAACAAGATTAAATTATTAAGCTAAATCTAAAAAAAATGATTAAGTAATTTAAAAAGAAATAATTCACCAATTATTCAGCAGAAATAAAATAGAAAGCGAATCAAAAATTTTATCCGAACTTCGTCATCGTTATGCGAATTTGGATTCTATATGTAAAAATTAATATAAGAATATAAATATATAAGAATATAAGGATTATATAAATATACGAAGTATACGAATGAATATAAGAATTATACGAATGAATATAAGAATTATATTAATGAATATAAGAATTGTATGAATGAATATAAGAATTATATGAATGAATATAAGAATTATATGAATGAATATAAGAGTTATTTATCGTTCATTTTTACACACACACACAACACACACACACACACATATATATATATATATATATTATATAATATATTATATTATATATATTTCGTAGACATGAACATTAGGGTGGATCGATTTTACATTTTTTTTCGATTTCCATATTCTAATAGAGACAAAAACTTGCGCATGCATGAGAAAATAGCCTCTGCAAAATCTTAGCTTAATAGGTAATCATCTTCTGCCCCCGGCAGAGCGATGAAAATCATATTTTAGTAGTCAAAAACGTATTTTTCTTATAATTTTTAAAATATTTCAATATGCATCAAATTATTCCTAATAACTATAAGTCGATGAAAAAGACCTCATATGATCGTTTTTCCAAGCGCGTTGTCCTACGTTAATATCTTTTGCCCCGGCAACAACGTCAAATGTTGAAAAAATAGGTAATTTATATACATATTTTCAGATCGGCTCTTTGTCTTAAATAATGCATTTATATATTTCCCATAGCATTTATATCGTTGCTTAGGCATCATCAACTTTCTAGAGACTAACAATATTAGCACGGACGACATTGTGGCTATCGGCTGTGATGGTACTGCAGTGAACACGGGTCGAAAGGGTGGAGCCATTCGTATGATTGAAATGAAACTACAAAGGCCAGTTCAGTGGATTATATGCCTATTACACGGTAATGAATTATCACTGCGACACCTCATTCAAGACTTGGACGGCAAAACAACTGGGCCAATGAGCTTTACTGGACCAGTTGGAAAACAACTGAACGACTGCGAAACACTTCCAATTACAGAATTCGATGCCATTCCATCTCCCGACATTGACATAGATGATGCCGAGTTGAGCACTGACCAAAATATTTGTTAGGCATCTACAGAGCAGTGTCGAGCGGTAGCTGCTCTTCAGCTCTCGCGGCTCGAAATCCAGGTAAGATGGCGCATTCCAGGTGGCTGACAACAGCAAATAGATTTCTGCTGCCCTCCATGTTTCAACCAGTGAACCCTCCAGCACCTTCAACGAAATTGTGCGATTCATTATGACAGTTTACGCACCAATTTGGTTTAAGATAAAGAAAAACTCCAGTTTCACTGAGGGCGCAAAACATTTTTTCGAAATGATGCGTCTCTCTCAGACCATGCCTCAAAGATCTAAGACCATCGCCAACAAAGTCCTCCGTAGAAATTCTTTCTTTGCTCACCCAGAAAATATTTTGATCTCCATGCTACATGCCGATGAGCAACACATAAGAGAATTGGGATGGAGAAGAATATTAAAAGCACGATCAAAACAATCACCAGCGGGGAAATTCGAGCCTTCGCCATGCCTGAGCTGCTCTACGATAGTCAAAACTATTACGAAATGATCAACTGGCAAACAGCTGAGGTGACCGAACCCCCCGTTACAAAAACAATACCTGATACCCGAATAAAAGAGTTTGTTGAGACGGGAGACCAGCCTGATGGACTGATCCCACTATTCCCTTGTCATACTCAAACGGTCGAGAGACTCATCAAATTAGTAACCGAAGCCTCTGCCAGTGTAAGTGGAATAGAAGAGAGGGACGGATTCATCCGCTCCCGTCTTCACTCCCGAACAAAAATTCCACGATTTGATTCTAAGAAAGATTACCGTATGTAAATCGACATGCAGCCAAAGGAAGGGTGGTTGGGGCTGGATAGGGTGGAACTCGACGTACAGCCACCTCCTCGTTGTGAGTTCTGGGTTGCTAATTTTATAAAATTAGCAAGCGAGGAGCTGTACTTAGTACTTATCGTACTTATAACATCGCATTAACGTAATTATAATCCACATTTAGACTTTTCTCGGGGACAGAAGATATTACTCTAGAGTCATAAAATTTTGCGTGTGTGTTATTTCATGCCTAAGCAACGATATAAATGCTATGGAAATATATAAATGCATTATTTAAGACAAAGAGCCGATGTGAAAATATGTATATAAATTACCTATTTTTTCAACATTTGACGTTGTTGCCGGGGGCAAAAGATATTAACGTAGGACAACGCGCTTGGAAAAACGATCATATGAGGTCTTTTTCATCGACTTTATAGTTATTAGGAATAATTTTGATGCATATTGAAATTTTTAAAAATTATAAGAAAAATACGTTTTTGACTACTAAAATATGATTTTCATCGCTCTGCCGGGGGCAGAAGATGATTACCTATTAAGCTAAGATTTTGCAGAGGCTATTTTCTCATGCATGCGCAAGTTTTTGTCTCTATTAGAATATGGAAATCGAAAAAAATGTAAAATCGATCCACCCTAATGAACATACCTTGACTGAGAATATAACAAGGTTATATTCTGATTACCTATACTGTACTTCATTCTACTCAAAGATAATTGGAATCCATTTAATTCCGTTACAGACGAATAAAACAAATAGAAAACGGAAACTGCCGGTAACTAATTTAAATTAAAAGTAATTGATTTATTTTTTCTTTTATTTATTAATTTACTTATGAAATTATGATTTCATATAATTTACTGACTGGCGAATTTCAATTTCAGAAATGTTTACCCAAAGGGATCAATTTCACTTAGCGAATAGAGTCAACCTAAAAAGATCATTTTGACTCAGAGAGTACTGTATGGTCAAAATGGAGAGTTCAGTTTGACTCATGGGACTCCTTAATGACTGTCCTTAAACGTGATGAAATGATGGAATCATACCATTATTATTATTATTATTTCGGTAATAAAATAATAATTTCAACAGTTTCATAAAAATGTCAAATATATAATTTGATCTATATATATATATATATATATATATTTTAGGATAAAAACGAAGACGTAGAGCAAGAAAGTCATTATATTTGGCTGCAGCCGACGTTTCGGGCAACTCTACCCATTTTCAAGGCCTAATAAAATAAAAAGCTAAAATTAATGCATGACAAAAAAAAAAATATACGAATGTCAAAAACAAACTAATTCATAGCACAGAATAAAACCACTTAAAGAATAAAAATTAAAAAGCGTAAAACAAGCATAAGCCAAAAACAAAATTAAAAATTATATACATGACAAATAACACATGATAAAAGTAAAACTTTAAACTAAAAACATTCAAACAAATTAGTTAAAAACTTCACTAATAAAAAGTTAAATGAAAAAACGCAAAAGTGCACGAAACATACCATGCTCACTTGACATCCTCAAACAACTGAGGCGAAAAGGAGACAGGGTCAAGGGGAAAAACAGAAAAATTTAGTTGGTAGGCATTCTAATTAATATAAAGGGGGTAACAGCTAGAATCAATATTTAAGCTGGAGTTCAGAAATTTAATGCACAAGATTCATAAATACGGAGAGAGGACGGACATTTTAATGATTTAAGAATTTTAAAGTTATTAGCCATAGGACAGGGAAAGTTTTATCTAAAAAGGAACAGTCTGCCATTAGAAATCATTCTGTTAAATGTAAAGTTGATATTTCCGTTAATAACTTTAAAATTCTTAAATCATTAAATGTCCGTCCTCTCTCCGTATTTATGAATCTTTGTGCATTAAATTTCTGAACTCCAGCTTAAATATTGATTCTAGCTGTTACCCCCTTTATATTAATTAGAATGCCTACCAACTAAATTTTTCTGTTTTTCCCCTTGACCCTGTCTCCTTTTCGCCTCAGTTGTTTGAGGATGTCAAGTGAGCATGGTATGTTTCGTGCACTTTTGCGTTTTTTCATTTAACTTTTTATTAGTGAAGTTTTTAACTAATTTGTTTGAATGTTTTTAGTTTTAAAGTTTTACTTTTATCATGTGTTATTTGTCATGTATATAATTTTAATTTTTGTTTTTGGCTTATGCTTGTTTTACGCTTTTTAATTTTTATTCTTTAAGTGGTTTTATTCTGTGCTATGAATTAGTTTGTTTTTGACATTCGTATATTTTTTTTTTTTTTTGTCATGCATTAATTTTAGCTTTTTATTTTATTAGGCCTTGAAAATGGGTAGAGTTGCCCGAAACGTCGGCTGCAGCCAATATAATGACTTTCTTGCTCTACGTCTTCGTTTTTATCCTAAATGTAAAATTACGTCTCCTTAGGAGGGATCCTATTTCATATGTATATATATATATATATATATATTATATATATATATATATATATTATATATATATATATATAATATATATATATATATATATATATATATATATATATATATATATATGAAAATTATTTCACGAAAGTAACACGTGAATAATATTTCTGATGGAAATAACCACGAAGAAAAAAGGAAACAGAATGGTGCTCAAGCGCTTTCATCTAATGACATCCTCGGGAACACTGAAATAAATAACAAGTTGAAGACTATATATAGGTCACAAAAAAATAGAAAAATAAAAATTGTAGGAGGAGCATACAAATTTATAAGGAAAAGCTACCAGAGTTTTAGCACTTTGCCCTCTTGTCTATTAAATCCGTTTTGAACGAATTCAAAACAACAGGACCAAGCGAAAAAAAGCCCTGGCTAATGTTAAAATTATTTGTAAGTTGAATAATGGCAGACTCAAGAATATTTCCATTAACAATGTTGCTTGAGTGAAACAAAATTGAAGCATTATTGCAATCAATACAGTGGGATAACTCTAACAAATGGACGAAAAAGGCACTGGACGACTGTCCCGTTCTAACGGAATATTGATGCTGTTTTACACGTGTGTGCAAATCCTTTCCCTTCTGTTCAATGTAAAAGGAATCACATTGTTTGCAACCAATTTTATAGATAATGCCTGAATTATTGGTAAGGCTATTTTTTTACTGATATTTTTCACTATATTAATTCACTATATTAATATTCAAAAGTTTAAGTACATTAGCAATGCCTCTAAAGCTGAAAAAATGGAAGTACTAAAATATTCTTCGACAAAGTGCGAGGGTTATTATTCACACGATAGAAAGTTCGTTTTGCCTTATTAAGACAAGATTCCACAAAAGCAGGTGGGTAACACAAATCACTTCCAATACCGTTGATTTTTCCTAATTCGGCATCCATGTATTCCGGACTGGCGATCCTAGGAGCGCAGAGAAACATTGAAGAAAATATGGCTTTCTTGATGGAGGAGTCATGTCCGGAGTAAAAGTGTACGTAGTGCAAATTGTTTTTTTTCCGATAAATACTAAACTTAAAACCTGGGCTTTCCCTATGTACACGCACGTCCAAAAACGCGATTGAGTTGGTTTGTTCCACTTCTAAAGTAAACTTAATCGAGGGGACTTGATTATTTAACCGAAGGAAGAAGTCATCCAGGTCACGCTTCATAGGCCAGATACACAAAACGACGTACCGCAACCATGGGATGCCAACCCTCAGGATTCTCAGAATGTAAGTGATTTCGAAAAACTCAATATAAATATTGGAGAGGAGGGGCGACAAGGGATTACCCATGGCCATCCCAAAAACCTATTGATAATATTCGCTATTGAAAGTGAATTTACAGTCTTTCATGCAAAGTTTAATGAGTTCCAAAACGATATGTGCAGGTAGTGGCAGGGGCAGGGCCAGGGCCTTTTTTCGCTTGATCCTGTTGTTTTGAATTCGTTCAGAACGCATTTTAGACAAGAGGGGCAAAGTGCTAAAACTCTGGTAGCTTTTCCTTATAAATTTTATATGCTCCTCCTACAATTTTTATTTTTCTATTTTTTTGTGACCTACAGTATATATAGTCTCGAACTTGTTATTTATTTCAGTGTTCCTGAGGATGTCATTAGACGAAAGCGCTTGAGCACCATTCTGTTTCCTTTTTCCTTCGTGGTTATTTTCATCATATATATATGAAGTAGCAAAGAAAGAATTAATTGAAGTGAAATTTGAGTCATCTCGTTATAAATTGGATTGTTTTGGGCACCATAAAACAAATTAAAACAGAGAGATAAAATTTAGGTGTCACATTTTGGTCAAATTTAAAATCGCCAATTCGTAATTAGGAATATATATATATATAATATTTATATATATATATATATTATATATATATATATATATAAATTGACGATTGATTAGGTTAAGTCGTAATATTTCGTTAGTTTTAACGTTTTATTTGATGGATTCATTTAAAAAATGTCTCCTAAAGATCCAAGTGTAGTTTACGTTCCCCAACTTTGACCTAGTGTAGTTTGTGTCCACTTTTGTGTCAGGGAAACGTAAACTACACTTACTCCTGCAAAATTAATGACATTTAGTTTATTTATTACGTAAAAAGTGAAAGTGGCAAGTAATAGCAATAGAGACAACAAACAAAAATCATAATAATAATAATAACAATAATAATAATAATAGTAATAATAAATACAATTTAAAGTTTAGAAAATGTTTTATAATCTATAATAATAAAAGGACGTGTGTGTGTGTGTGTGCGTGTGTGTGTGTCTGTCTGTCTGTCTGTCTGTTCCAGCCATAGGTCCAAAATGGAAGCAGTTACAAGCATGAAACTTCACACACATATTGATTAGGTCTCGAGGATGTGCACCTGGGTGTTGAATGCTCGGTTAAGTTAATTGAATGCCCGGTTAGGTCAACTGTACGCCCTTCACGATTTGTTAGTGTATATTTACTAGAAAATAAATGAAGTTTAATAAAAAATATAAAAAGAATAAATTATGAAATTAAAAGTATTTAATGAAATTAATTTTTTTTAAATAGTTAAATAAAAAATGGAAACTTCGTTCCTCCAGTAAAAATGGCAGTAGTGAACTTATACTTCAGTAGTAGCTAATGAGGTGCTTTTTTAGTGATTTGCGAAGTGCATTTAGTGATGAAACCTGTCTGACATCTATGGGAATTGCATTCCATACATCTACTCCTTTGAAAGAGAGTCCATTTCCTGCAGTTTCTATTGTATAGTTGGGTTTGTGTATAAAATTACTGGGCAGTCTGTTGTTATAACGACGGTGTATTTGATGGGGGGGTGGTGATTGCTCTTTGAATGGGTGATGTATGTTGATTTTTATTGATAACTTTGAACATAATGACAACAACAATGAATTTGTATAAATCATTTAGTTTTAAAATATTTCTCTTTAAACATTGGAGGAGTGTGGCTTTATCATCATTATTCGAGGGAGTTCACAGACATTTTTTATGAATGACTTCCAAAGGATATTTTATATATTTGTTTGAGTTATTCCATGTTGTAATACGATATAATAAATGTGGATGGATGAAGGAATAATATAAGGTAAGGAGTGCATTTTGAGGAAGGGTCTTTTGTAGTTTAAATAATATGAATAAAAATCTTGATATTTTGGATTTGATATGTTGTACATGACTTCCGAAATTTAATTTTTCGTTATTTGGCATTAAATTAATGCTAAGTACTTTACCCTCATTCACCCTTGCAAGAATTCGGTAGTATTCCCAATTTTTATTTGACAGTTTATATTAATATGCTTTGTGGTAATAATCATTTAACATGGCTTTTTCAGGTTCAATAAAATTTATACACAGTTTCTAATTCCTTGTTCGTTTCATTAACCAGAAAATCTGAGTTATGATGGGAAGAAGCAAGTGTGGTATTACCTCTATATTGTACGAATTTCAATGTGATTGAGATATGAAAATCGTTGACATGAATTAGAAATAGTAATAGGCCAAGAACAGATCCTTTTGCAACTCCACTAGTTAGTATCGCCTTATCGGATAAATTATCTTTTACTCTGATGCACTGATGACGATTTGACAGATATGATTTAAAACAATCGAGGATATTTCCTCTTATTTCGTATATGTGAAATTTAGGTGGTTACAAACATTCTCTAATAACATGTTTATGGCATCGTCTTTTGTATGTCCACCCCTAAACCCAAATTGGGCTTTAGTTAAAATATCGTATTTGATTAAATACGGAAATGGGGCCATAATTAGATGGAGTGCTTGGGTTTTGAATTAAATACAGATCATATTCTATCTTCCTTTAGACTGTCAGGGAATATACGTAGTGTTACTGATTCATTCATTCTCTCACTGAGTGGTATTGCAATTTCATCAGATGCTAATTTGTATATTTTTACCGGAATCGTATTAATGTTAAAATCTTTATTTTTTTAGATTTTTTATTTCTGGAGAGATATCGTTTGGTAGGATTGGGTCAAAGAAAAATGAATTTGGATTTGGTTGTGACATGTATTGTCGGTAGTGAGTGTCTGTAATTGGGATTGAGGCTGCAGTACTGGAGGCGATATTTGCGAAGAAGTTGTTTAATAAATTGGCTATGTCTTTGGGGTAACTGTACGAATTTTCACCTCGTATGAGGGAGGACAAAGGATTTGTTTTAACCTTCTTCGTGTTAATTAACGATTTTAATGTTCCATAGGCTTTTTGGATTGGATTTTTGTTCATAAATTTTTTGAACAATAATGATCTATTTTTGCTTTTTAAATGACTGCATTAAGTCTGTTACAGTAATTTTTTAATGCCTGTTCAGTAATATTAGTTTTCCATAATTTAAAGAGAGTATACTCGCGTCTAATACTCACAATGAGCGCTGATGTGATCCATTGGTTGTTGTATTTAGTTTTAGATATTACTTTTGACTTAAGAGGAAAGTTTATGTTGAATATATCAATTAGTGCGTTTGAGAAGGCTTGAAATTTTGTTGTAATGTCATGATTACTTTCGGTTATTCTTGTCCAATCAAAAGCTGTTATTTCTCTCAGTAACTTTAATTTTTTATTATTGCTGTAAGCCCTATAGTCACCTGTTATAGTTTCCCTTGCTAAGAAATGGGTGATTAGCATGATGTACGTACGTGAGTGATATTTAATATAATTATACCCGAAATACAGTGAAGCAGGGATCGCACCCAGATCCGATCTAGCAGAGTTGAATTTCTAATGTCATTGTGAATTCTAGTTATCTTTATAATAGCTAATTTAAAACCACTCTCACTCATGATTCTGTGAAGGAAGTTTGCGTTATTATTTGAATGTGTTTTTGTGAGATCAATATTTAAATCTCCCTCAGTAACGCAAATGTTGCCAATATAATTGGAGGTTAGAATTATATCGATATTTGTAATAAAAGTTACAACGTTACCGGTTGGTGGTGGGTAAATACCTAAAATTGAATACTGGGTCTTATGAATAAACATTTCAATGGCGAGTGTTTCTAAGGTATTGTTTAGGTTTGTCAGTTCTTCGATACTTTTATTCTCGTAATTTAAGTCTACAAATAAACTTACACCTTCTCCCCTATTGTTAGACCTACATACATGGTAGCTCGCGTATCCTGGAATGTTAAAGAAGATCTTATTATTTTCATTTAACCACGTTTCGGTTAAGCTGTAATAATTTTAGGGTTAGCTGCCAATTGGTCACAGTTGTTTTGGAGACTGCGAATGTTGTAAATTTAGGAAAGACAGGTTACCATTTTTTTAAATTTCTGGTTTCAAAAGTTGTCTACTCAAATATGATCGGAGTTGACACGTTTTCAGATTCAATATTTCATTTAGAGTATTAATTGACAGGATTTAAAATGTTGATCATCATGTGAAAATTAGGGTAATACGCCAATGGAAATAAGAAGGGGTAAGAAAAATATTACCACACACACACACACACACACACACACACACACATATATATATATATATATATATATATATATATATATATATATATATATATATATATATATACACTGTGTGTATATATATATATTATTTATATATATATATATAATATATATATCCACAGTGAATTGTAGAGTTGAAAGTCAGAAAATTACAGAATTATAAACCTTAAAATTAAAAATTAAATTAAAAATTAAAAATTATATAATTATAAAATTATAAAATTACAAAATTATAAAATTTCAAGACTACAAATTTCTGAAATTTTTAAAATTATTATTGTAAATAAGAATAATGATAAATAATGCTAGGTTAAGTAGTTATAAGTTTACTTAACATACGGGTTATGCTGAACGCAATTCTATTTGTAGATGGCGCCGAAAGTTGTCGAAGTCACGTTGAGTATGACTCGACACTCTTTGTCCTTCCTCGGACTTACGGGTATATATTATATCGTCCCGTACATAACACGAATAAATTGAGGCGTTCGGAACCAAACAGGCGAAGCCGCTTTGGGCGCGAACTCCCGTTTTATATACAAATAAACTCTCTTTGTCATGAGTTATCCAGTAAACATATACACATATGGCGGCTTCGCCTTTTTAGCTTCATAAATTGGCTTTATTTATAGAATATGACCGCAAGTGACGCCTCGGTTTCACAACTTTAATTGTGCTTTACTCGAAACATAGATTTGGCTTCTTCGCCTATTTGGTTCCGAATGCCTCATTATTATTCATTTCTTTTTTAAGTTTTAAAAGTTTATCAAAAATTTTGGATCTTTTCCTTTATAGCAACCCTAATTTTTCTGCGCCCTTGACGATTGGTTAGGTTAAGTCGTGATATTTTTGTTAGTTTTAACGAAAATATAACATTGGAGCTGCTATTTTTATTAATGTTTTACTGTATTCTTTTATAGCATCCTCAGTGTTATATTTTTGTTAAAACTAACGAAAATTACGACTTAACCTAACCAATTGTGAAGGGCGTACAGAAATTGGGGGTGCTATAAAGAAAAGAGCCAAACTTTTTTCTATATTCGCAGAGTGATACACACAAAACCTAACCTAACCTAATCTAACTTTTCTGGTAATGCTGCATATGCATGCCCACTGATATTTCTCAATATGTTGGCAAAAAATTTATGGCAAGGTTAGGTTCAATTAAGTATTAAGTAATCAACCATTTAACAAATTGCATAAAATTTCAGTCAATTTATAAATTGCCTAATTTTACATATTGACTGTAATATATATATATATATATATATATATATATATATATATATAATATATATTATATAATATATATATATATATATCTATATATAATATATGAAAATTATTTCACGAAAGTAACACGTGAAAAATATTTATGATGAATAAAACCACGAGGAAAGGAAACACAGAATGGTGCTCAAGCGCTTTCGTCTAATGTGTTCCTGAGGCTGTCATTAGGCGAAAGCGCTTGAGCACCATTCTGTGTTTCCTTTCCTTCGTGGTTTTATTCATCATATATATATATATATAATATATAATTATATATATATATATATATATATATATATATATATTATATATATATATATATATATATCTATATATATATATATATATATATATATATATATATATATTATATATATATATATATATATTGTTTGATATTTATAACCACTTTTTATTTCCGATTTCCACATCCGGTCACTCAATTTTAATTTTATGATTCCTTTGTCGTGTCACTAATATTTTTCCTGTCTCGATGTCCTTCGTCATCACATTTGCAGGAATATTATACGGAGCGTTTCTTTGATGGCGTTTCTGACAATAATAATAATAATAATAATAATAATTAATAACTAAAAACTTTTACAGTATAAAAGTTTAAAAATATATTTTAAGATTAAAGTATCCCAAAATAACTTTGGTCACGGTATATTTTTTCGAAGTACTATTGATAGTGTTTCAATTATAAACGTATTTTCTTCCCTAAATGTTTTTTGCATATTTACTGAAATACAGTAACATCTTTCCTTATAAATCCAGAGTTTTGCAAGGCGGTGTTTTTGAGCCCATTCTATTAAAGAAGATCTCCTCCCTAAGTAAATGTAATTAGTTCCCACACACTATCATTCCTATTCCCATTCCCATTCCAACTCAGCAAGATGGTAAGAATGCACAAAAGTGAAAAAAAAACACATTTGAGAGAAAAGTTTTTATTTGAAAAATAAAATGTGATTCCCATTTGCATTCGCGGTAAAGACACCAATGATAGTGGCTAATATTTCCTAACCTAACCATCTTAACCTAACCTAACTAACATTCGCCTAACTTAACCTGAACTAAAGTGTGAAATCCGTGGATGAGAATGAGAATGTCCTGAAATGGGAAAAGATCGGTTTGAGAATTTCCTCCTTTGAGATTCTCTCTCGCGAATTTCTCATTCTTGGTCCAAGAATTAAATGGGAATCACATTGAATGGGAATGACATGGGAATCACATTGAATGGGATGATGTCATATTCACTATACCAGTACTGTGTCTCTGAGAGATAGAGCTAGAGAGAGAGAGAGAGAGAGAGAGAGAGAGAGAGAGAGAGAGAGAGAGAGAGAGAGCTTTCTGACCACAAGGTTATTTTAAAATTAACTAAGTCCACCTCCCTACCCCACCCCCCAATCCAGTTTCGCGGGGTTGACTACACTGCAAAGTAATTTTCCGACTCTCGCTTGTAGAGGTTTCTTGGGTTGATTAGACCAGCCATTTAATCTATTTTTACCGGTCAGGGTCGGTCACGTGACGACTCCTATCCCGTTTGAGGGGGTGGTACATAGATGCGACCTGCATGTTACTGTTAACGCCTCTACTATAGATTAAAACAAAACGATAAAAATATATATATATATATATATAAATAATTCATTTATTAAAAATGAATTTATAGACGTCATCAACATTTTCAATTAAATCCTATTGTGTATATATAGGGCGCCTCGGTGGTGTAATGGTTAGCGTCACTGACTACGAATCCATCGGCCCCGGGTTCGAGACCCAGTGACGGCAGCCAGCGCGCAGCAAAACCCAGCTGTTCATCCTTCCACATAATAAAAAAAGTGGTTGGTAGATAAATGGGCACCCTGGGTGGCCTAGTGGTTAAGACGCTGAGCTGCTGGTGGGGCGTGGTTCGGATTCCACGTTAAACTGTAGGTCTAAGGTGGGTGAAAAGCTTGACCTTCGTCAGAATGAGCAATTCGGGGGAACTAACCAAGGTTACCAAAGGTATATATATATATATATATATTATATATATATATATATATATATATATATATATATATTATATATATATATACGTGTATATATATATATATATATATATAATATATATATATATATATTTATATATATATATATATATATATTATATATATATAATATATTATATATATATTAATTTATATATTTATATACATATACACAATAGGATTTAATTGAAAATGTTGATGACGTCTATATATTCGTTTTTGATAATGAATTAAAAAGTAACTCTTTTTCAAATAGTTTCAATATATTGGATTGCGCATAACTTGCAAATGAGAGAAAAGGGAAAAATACCCTTTCAAAGGATAGGTAAGGGGAATGTGAGGGGACACAACGCCTGAAACGCAAATCATTTATTGTGAGGGTCATGTGAGGAAAGTTATAGTTCATTACGGACCATTCTTAGTGAGTAAAGAAAGCGTTTGTACTATGTAGAAAAGGGGTGATTCCCAAAGGTTAGTTTCTTTCGTAATAGCAAAGGTCACATAAGTCAAGGGAACTACAGCTTTACGTGGGATCCAAATCGCGAGTGGCTACATCATCTAGAGACAGATGATAGTCCCCCATACAACTGCGTGTTAG
This sequence comes from Bathynomus jamesi, assembly GCA_023014485.1. Classification (NCBI taxonomy): domain Eukaryota; kingdom Metazoa; phylum Arthropoda; class Malacostraca; order Isopoda; family Cirolanidae; genus Bathynomus; species Bathynomus jamesi. The sequence continues at coordinate 217,583 of JAJOZX010006989.1, read as the reverse complement.
ATCGAGAATTTTCGGAAATGCTATCTCCATCTTACTTACTTTATGATACTCTATGAGGGTTTGAACGACGGTTCAGGATCGACCTGCGGTCGACCCCTCTGCAGCATCCCGCCTAATTTGTGGGAGTTGGTAAAGGAGGGAATTGCTTTCCCATATCCTCCTGCCATGGCTCGTCAGGAACTTTGCACAGGAATCTGTCTAGCTGGTTCGTGGAGTCATTCAGGCCGGTGTGCTGGAGGTTCCTCACTTCTTTTGGCAGGGCATTGAAAAGCTTTGGGCCTCATATTTTGATGGTGTTTTCCATCGTCGATTTCATGACCCCCTGTCCCTCTTCTCTCATTCCAGTTTGTATCTATTTCATTTGTAAGGTTAGGGACAAAACCCTCGAGAGAATTTTATTTAATTATTTGAAGATTGAAATTAAATTGTTAAAATTTAAAAAAATGCCCTTAAATGGAAGAGATATTAAGATTAAAATAAATTCAAAAAATAATAAATTCATATTTAAAAATAACGTTAAAAAGAGACATTAAAAAATTAGCGCCTTTTTTTAAATATTTGAATACGGTGCGCGGGAAAATGGCTGACTATATAACGGTAGACACGATAAAGGCAGACACGATAACGGTAGATACAATAAGGGAAGATACGATAATGGTAGATAACGTTCATGCGAGCTATGCGTCGTGACCACGTCGCAACACCGTTTCTGGTGAGAGCAGAGTTAAGCGACGTTGTGTCTGCTTAGTAATTGGATGGATGACCGTCTTCCGCATACATAAATTTATAATTCATAATTTTTAGTTAAAAATTATAAATTACAAATTGTAAATTATAACTTTTAATTTTTAACTAAAAATTATAAATTTATAATTTATATTTTTCAACAAAAAATTATAGATTATAAATTATAAATTTTTAAATAAAAAAGTAATTTTTAATTTAAAAATAGTGGTGGCCAAAGAACGGAAAAGATCCATTTTCCATGGTTCCTTTAACTCCTGTCTTTTGCGCCACCCTGTATATAAAAAAAACCCTTAAAGAGTGAAACCCCTACAGAGCAGGAATGGGAAGGGACCGATTTGAAAATTTCTTCCTTTCAGATTCCCATTTTTGGGATTGATTCCTCATTCTCGGACCGAGACTGGAATGAAAATTGGGATTAGGATTGGGATCAGACCGATTCAACAAAAATCAATTTTAAAAATAAAAAAGAAGTTAATGACAAGCCATTTTCTTTTGTTTTAAATTTTGGATAATAATAATAATAATAATAATAATAATAATAACAACAATGCATTCATCAACCCTTCATCAACCCTTCATCAACAATTCATCAATCAATTCATCAACAAATGTCTCTGAAATTTAACTACTTTCTACAAACATAACATTTTATACCTTTTGGGACTCAATTTTTTATATACCCACCGACTATTTAAAACTAATAACATGGACACACACACACACACACACACACACACACACACACACACACACACACACACACACACACACACACACATATTCCTATATTAGAATAAGAAAACTGAAAATATTTATAGAACAAAATTGAAATCAATTTTGAAAATGATGTTTAAATTTCAAATTTCAACTTTGATGTAGGAATTTTCTCAAATTTTCATTTTTTCAGTTATCTTCTTCTTTTTCATTTACTTTTTTTCGGGCCGTGGGGGGCGTTAAGGAAAGGGTCCTCTTGTGGGTTCTCAAAACCAAATGAAGTCTTCCTTCTTTGTGGTTATAAAAAGAAGGCATAGTAAATATAGTTCAAAAGTGGTTCCTCGCAGGTGGTTCCTTTATTGGAGAGTTTGAATCTAGTTGAATTTGGCTGGATTCAATCCGATCTATCTAAATCCGAACGCGAGACCCGATTCTCTAAACATACCCTCGGGAATTCAGGTCTAAGGATGAGCGAGAAATTAAGCTAATAATGGTGTGATTTGTTTTTAGCCGGATTTAGATCCGATTAATTCAGAATGGAAATCGGATTTGCGTCAAATACGGGCCGGATCTCTTCCATGAAATTGTAATAAATTTCCGTTTTTACCGGATTTGTGCGCACGCGACGAAATCGTAAAAAATGAATCTGGTGACGAGAGAATGCAAATAATGGATAAGAACGAATGAAGAGCCGGATAGGAAAGGAAAATCCCAAAATGAGCCCTTCTGAGTCGTTTTCCACGCGAGATTTCACTCAAGAGGAAATTTATGGAGATAGGGCCAGTAATCGGTACACATCGGATATAGTCGGATAATCCAATGGATGCCCTTTCACGAGGAAAACGCAAAGAGTAGTAATAGTCTCTCTCTCTCTCTCTCTCTCTCTCTAAAATCGAGCGTATTGAGTGGGCAGGAGGTAAAGAATTTAAAAGTAGAAACAATGAATCGGCTTTTAATTTCGATCGTTGGAAGCAATGATTTTGTGTAATTTTAATGGCAGGATGAAGGCTTTGTTAGCTGAGTATCGAAATTTTATTAGGACTTTAAAAGGGATGGCGAATAACGTGTTAATTTGTGGGGTAAAGGAGGTAAGGTAAACTCCATGTCTCAAATCCCCCAAAAGGATTGGGAGGTAAAGGCCTAGCCTGGGCTATCTTAGCCAGAGTCAATTAAAAGTGGGAGGCCGGCCCGTCGTTTCCTCGTGACATAAAATACAGAAAAGACAACCATCCAGTTTTAGGCAGCACTGGAATTCGAACCCACGACTCAGCGGGGTTTCAAAAGCGTACGTAATAATTTTAACGATTTAAAAGTTGAACATTATTACATTATTGGTATAAGTGAATCGTGTCTTGAAAGTACAAACAAGAATTTTATGAGAGATTATCATATGAAAGGCGACAAGATAGAAAAGATAAATAAAAGGTGGGATTTTTTTTCTCATTATTTTAGAAGTTAGTGCGCGAGTAGTCCTTCCCCCTGTCTATGACCTCCAATCTTTCAAACACAGTGTCTAGGCATCTCGAAAACCTTGGACTTGATTTTGACTCTTCTTCTATCGGGGGAGGGGGGGTCACTTTTGCGGGCGTTCGCCCTTGGCCCCTCGTTCCTGCATAAAAAGAAAAAAGTACTTCGGTAAATATGTTTAAGAATACAGTAGGTTGGATAGGTACAGGACAGGACAGGTACAGGTTGGATGGGTTTCAATAGCATCAATTTGCATTAAAGGGTGAGTAAAATTATGTATGTGTTTTTAATCGAGATAGGGCGTAGCCAGATTTTCCTTTTGGTTTAAATGTAGTAGGAAGTGTTGATCGGGCCTGGTTACAGAGCACTCTGAGTTTTCAGATGATACTCCACTGGTTATAGAGACGGAAAGCCTGATGGGAATTCTCAAATTAAATTCTTTAATTAAATTTAAAGGATGGCTACTCTTTAGGTACATAGTATTTATGTATATACTGTAGATAGAAGCAGTTATATTTCTTTACATGTAAATGTAGCAGGAGGTGCTGGTCTGATCTGGTTACAGAGCACTAGGTGTTCCCAATGTGAGAACGGCCAAGAGTCAAAACCTCCGAATAAACCTACAAAGGAGGATCATAGGGGGAGTTGGTTGGAGTGGAGTTGGGAATATTGATTTTTCCCTTTTGATCCAAAATGTAGTAGGAGAGGCTGATCGGGTCTGGTTTCAGAGCACTAGAAGTTCTCAACTCACTAAAGAAGCACTTTATTAACTCCTATTAATATATGTGTGTCTGTGTGTGTATATAATTATGCATATTAGGGTTATGACTTTTAATTTTTTGTCATAAATATTGTTTCCTGTATCATCAATCGATGAACTTTTGCTTGAAAACAATAAAAAAGGGCCTAATTCTTCAGAATTAAAAAAAAATGTCACCCCGAAAGCAAATATAGTATATTAGTATTATTAGTATATTAGTATTTTAAGCAATAAGTAAAACAATTAAAACAATAATAGAGTAAATGTATAATATTGTATTTGTATAATTAATATGTATTGTATAGGTATAATGTTGTATAATATAATATATGTTTATGTGAAATAAACATGCAAATTTCTATTTATTATTGTATTAATTTTTTATTTTTTATTTTGGGTTGAGGTTTTTTCAAAATATATCGAAAAACTGTTATTTTCATTGTTAGGGGGCAAAAGTTCATCGATTTGTGACACAGGAACATGAGGTTATAAAAATGTCATAACCCTAATGCATATACTGTATATTACAATTTGTAGATATTACTAAGCAATGAAAATTACTGTACCTATTATAACTTCTGATTGTTTCAGCAGAAATTCGCTGAAATTCCAGTCTTACTTTAGCTTTCAAATCCTCAATTGTTCTTAGTCTGTCGACATAGACAACAGATTTCAAATGTCCCCACAGGACACAGAGTGAACAATTTGAACAAAATCATCTTGTATGATTATTGCCACGAAACATAAATTCAAACTATGATAAATAGAACTTGAATGCTTGACACTAATTTAGACAAAGAACTAAATTTCAAGTCATATACAATATATCAAATCCAAAATATCAAGATTGCTATTCATATTATTTAAACAAAAAAAGACCCTTCCTCAAAACGCAGTCCTCATCCTATATTATTCCTTCATTCTTCCACATTTATTATATTGCATTACAACATGGGGTACCTCAAAGAAATATATAAAACATCCTTTGGAAGTAATTCATAAAAAATGTCTGGGAACTCTCTCGAATAATGACAACAGACAAAGTCACACTTTCCCAATGTCCAAAGAGTTAAATATATTTTAAAACTAAATGACTTATACAAATTCAATGTTGCTATCAATATGTTCAAAGTTATCAATAAAAATCAGCATATATCAACCATTCAAAGAGCAATTCCCCCCCCCCATCAAATACACCATCGTTATAACACCAGACTGTGATTTTAGACACAAACCCAACTATATAATAGAAACTTCAGGAAATGCACTCTCTTTCAAAGGAGTAAATGTATGGACAGGGCCGTAGCTAATGATAATCTCCAGGGAAGGCTACTGATAATATAGGGGAGGCTACATAGTACCGATATAATAAACAAGAACAGAAACATTGGTTCCAAATTTAAAAACAAAATACAGTACTTGAGTACAATAATAAAAAAATTAAAATTACTTCAAAACAGTTGCAACTTTCTGGTTTTTTGTCATCAAATTTTCTTAAAAGAATATCCATATTGATTGCTTTCGTGCGTTCTTTCTCAAATGCCAGTAGAACTAAATTTGCCATTCGTTCGTGACACATTGGCAGTCTTTGGGGACGATTTATCCTGGTTAAAACTGAAAAAGTGGATTCACATGTCGCAATGCTGCATCCAAATATTCTAGCAACTGCCAGTAAATTATAAGTGTTTTGAAAACCAATCCTTTGTTCAAAAATTTCATCGAAAACCACCACGTCCGCTTTCTTTTCTGCTTCTTTTATAAGAAACCAAGGGAGGCTCAAAATTTTCCAGGGGAGGCTCAGCCGCTACTGGCGGCCCCCAAGCAATTCCCATAAATGCCAGACAAGTTTAATCACTAAATGTATTTATATTAAGCATCATTTATTTTCTACTTAATATACAAATTTATCATTTTATTTGAAATTGTGTCAAATTTAGTAAATTTTTATCTTTTGATTATTATTATTATTATTATTATTATTATTATTATTACCATTAATAGTAGTAGTAGAAGTAGAAGTAGTATTACTTCCCATTTTCACTTATTCCATGCAATCCTTTTGGTGTTTCCTTTTCTCGTGATCTTTCCTGGAAAGATCACATATACTTTCTTTCTAAAACAGCTTCTAAGAGGTTAGGTGTGCTGTACCGGCTTCGCGGTTTCTTTACCCTCACTCAGTTGCTGTCTCTGTCCGCCATGTATGGAGTACGCTCCTCATGCGTTGGATGGCTCAACCCACACAGCTCTATTTGACCAGGTAGAATCAAAGGCTTTTCGTCTTATCAATTCCCCGCCTCTTGCTGACTGTCTTCAATCCCTTTCTCTTCGCCGCAATGTTGCCTCACTCTCTCTTTACTATCGCTATTATAACGGACATTGCTCTTCTGAATTCTCCAACTGCGTGCCTCCTCCTTCAAGGAGAGCACGCAGTACCAAACTTTTGACACATTATCATTCCTTGAGAACACTCTTCCTCAATCCATCTTCCCCCTGTCTATAACCTCCAATCTTTCAAACGCAGAGTGTCCAGGCATCTAGAAGACCTTGGTTTTTTTATTTTGGCTCTCTTCTTCCTCTATAACGGGGAAGCATTATTATTATAAATAATAAATAATAAATAATAAATTATAAATAATATAATAATAATAATAATAATTAATAATAATAATAATAATAATAATAATTTATAAGTTATATTTGTAATAATTACGGTGAGTGATAAAACGGAAATGTTTGCGAAATAATAAATTTTGATGTAAAAGTGAAGAATTCTCAGTTTCGATAAACCAAAAAAAAAAGAATTTTTATCATTGGAGAAATGTAATTTTTACATCAAAGATTCCTAATCAAAGATGTCAACAAGTTCTGACAACGACCAACAGAATTATAATAGCATATAAGAAAGCGTTGTTGTTGTTGTTGTTGTTGTTGTTGTTGTTGTTGTTGTTGTTGTTGTTAAAATGTTTTTTGTTGTTATTATTATTGTTGTTGTTGTTACTGTTACATTTTTTAGTTTTATTGTCGCACTATCATACTATTATATATATATATATATATGTGTGTGTGTGTGTGTGTGTGTGTGTGTGTGGTGTGTGTGTGTGTGTGTATGTGTTATTCTCTTTACACCTATTGTACGCCTTATAAATGGTGCGCAGAGCAATAAAATTATTATTATTACTATTATTATTATTATTATTATTACAGTATTGTTGTTGTTGTTGTTGTTGTTGTTGTTGTAAAAGTTTGGTGAAAAGCAAAAGAACATTTTTTTTTGCCTGAGTCCGTTTCCAGTTGACAAATTTGCGTTGCCAAAGTTTGAGTGTGTTTGGGGGGGAGTGGAGGGAAGGGGAATACTGGGGGATTGGAGAGAAGAAGCTGGTGGTTAATTTAGGAGATTGATTTAATACCGAAACAAGACGTGGACCTATCAATTAATGTAAGTAGAACTTATTCCGTAAGGACCACAAGGAAAGATCTGGCTTCTGAAATACGAAAGACGCGAAATGGATGACTATATTTCTCATATCAGTATATTCTATATACTCCATAAAATATATTAACGAGAGAGAGAGGAGAGAGAGAGAGAGAGAGAGAGAGAGAGAGAGAGAGAGAAATTATAATTAAAATAATTTATGTATAGTATTAAGTATAATAGCTATATAATATTATCGAGTTAGTGTGACGTCATAACGGAAAGGTATTTCTTTTACTAACATTCAATTATTGTATAAATAATTAAAAATTATTGCATCTGAGGTACGATAAAGGTGGAATTCGAATAAAATTGAATAGTGTTTTGTTGTGTCTGTCCTTGAAAAAATGCCGTCGCCTGCTGCCTTCTTTCCCAAGCTTGCGCTATTTTTTATTATTTACGACGTAAATTGAAAGGAAACTTTCTATAAAAATTTTATACAATAAATTATTTGACAGCACAAAATTACATAAACGTCTCGAAAAATAATTATTATTGAAAATAAAGGTGAACCCACCAATCAGATTGCGGAACCAGTTGTAACGTAGTTATGACGTAGGTGTGACGTAACACGAGAGAATGAAGCCAATGAAGAATAGAAATGCTGATTGAAATCCGAAGGGATCCAAGCAAAACCGAGGGTCTATTAGAGGGGGTCACCAATTACTGTACTGTAGTTTATCCGCGGTCGGCGAAGATGTTTCTGTGACTATAGATTCGCTAGCCATTCTTTATGTATTTTTCGGATTGCTTTCATAATGTGTCCAACATTATCAAAATTAATTTAAAAACCATTTTTTAATCTCCCGAATGAAAAATTGAATTTAAACTTTTAAAAGGAAGAAGATAAAAAACTTTAATAACTAAAGTGAATCCTATTAATTTTGCTGAAAAGGCTTTCACACTTTCTAACGGCATATTCACGTCAGAATTCTGTAAATATATTATTAAAGTCGTATTGAAAAAATATTGAAAAGAAAATACTGTAAAATTTTGTCAGTTTTGGAGTCTGGGTTTTTTTTTCAATAAAAGGTTTTCAATTTCAAATTTGATTCTATCGAAATGTTAAAAAGTTTGTCTATATTTTCACTATATTTTGAAATAAATTCTATAATTAGTGTATGACTAAATTCTCTCAATGGTTTGTATAAAATCAGTCGCGATACGCTTATTAGTGATGTAGGATGCACGATATATATATATATATATATATATATTATATATATATATATATATATATATATATATATATATATATATATATATATATATGCATATAACTGCAATGACCACGCAGTATATAAATGAATAGAAACGACATAAGTATTAAGGAACGTTTCTGCACACGAGGAGGAGAGATAACGAATAAATGAAAAATGAGGCGAACCGCCCGGGCGGTTCGCCTCATTTTTCATTTATTCGTTATCTCTCCTCCTCGTGTGCAGAACGTTCCTTAATACTTATGTCGTTTTTATCATATATATATATATATATATATATATATATATATATATATATATTATATATATATATATATTCTATATAAGGAACACCAAGACTAGTACATATGTAAGCATTTAATATTGAAAGCGTTCGACATATTGTAATGTCATCTCCAGTGCTAAAATGAGATATATGTACAGGGTGATTAAAAGAAATTTTAACACTTATATAGGAAAAGATTCCGGATGTCATCCAATCACTACCTCCAGAGATGTGCTTTAGGGCTCTGGAAGCAACGTTTGACTGCTTTCATACATGCATAGATAGATATTCGTGGACCGGTCCTATTCAAAGGAGTGACATAACGAAGGAGTGACATAACAAAGGAGTGACAAATCGGAGATAAAATTCAAAGGAGTGACACGAAAATACCAACAAAGAAGAAGAAAGAACAAATCCAGAGGGAAGAGAGGCTTGCAACTGTTAGGTTAGGTTAGGTTAGGTTAGGTTAGGTTTCTAGTTTTTGAAATAAAATCTTAATTTTAACAATTCTAACAAATTTTGTTTTTTTAAATAAAATTTTAATAATTATACTCCTTTGAATTTTATCTCCGATTTGTCACTCCTTTGTTATGTCACTCCTTCGTTACGGTATTTATGTCACTCCTTTGTTATGTCACTCCTTTGAAATGTCACTCCTTCGATACAGACCCTCGTGGACAGCAAGTAGAGACTGACAAAAAATTTTTACAAATAAATTGGCAATAAAAAATACAGCTTCATCTAAGTGTTAACACTTTTTGAATCACCTTCTATATATATATATATATATATATATATATATATATATATATATATATATATATGAAAATTATTTCACGAAAGTGAAGTAATACAATTAAAATATAAAATATTACAAAAGAAACCCTAAAAAGGGGGAATAATTTTAAAATTGAAAAATTTTAAAATGTCAAACGGTAAATCTGTCTTTTTTATAGATTTTTAATATTTTACATATTAAATTTTTCCATAATATTCCCTAAATTTTTTACATAATGTTTTTACTTACATTTAGAGTACCTCCCCCCCCCCCCTCCGATTTACGCGCCCCAATTTGCGCGATTTCGGATTAACGCGGTCCAAAAAATATTAATTTCTTTATATAAATAAAAGCGATGTCGGAGCTGAGGCACTGGTGGTTAAGAAGCCATCTCCAACAGAAGCTAATGGTGAGTGTTAATTTTTTATTTATTTATTACATATTTATGTACGTTACCCAAAGTAAAGGTAAACAAAGGTAACCAAAGGTAACTTCTTATGTCTAATTTTTACCTTTTTTTTACAGATGAGTTTATGTATTTATTTATTTATATTTATTTATATTATTATTATTATTATTATTATTATTATTATTATTATTATTATGACATTTTATTACATTTTATTTAATTATATGTTGTAGTTCCCCCAATTTAAGCGCAATTAATTTTACGTAGAAGATTCAGGAACGCATCTACCGCGTAAATCGGGGGATTACTGTACGCTTATCTTAAAGTTAAGCCCCCTTTTAGGGGTTTCTTTTATAATATTTTATATTTTAATTGTATTTACTTTATAATCTCATGTCTGTCGTAATTTTTAATTTTTAATTTTAATTTTTAATTTAATAACTGGTACTAAGAACATTCAAAAGAAGGGACAAGACAGTAATGATTCCTCTGCTAAAAACACTGATTATACCAAAACTTGAATACTGCTCAATTTTGACGTCCCCCATACAAAAAGGAAGAAACTAATAAACTAGAAGAAACGCAAAGACATTTTACAGCCAAGACTGATGGCTGCAAAGAACTCAACTACTGGGAAGGACTACGCAAACTAAATCTGTACTCCCTGGAAAGAAGAAGAGAGAGGTACACCATAATCTACATATGGAAAATGATCGAAAAATTGGTACCAAACCTAAAACTAAACCCAATTACCATTCAAAAACACTGGAAAATGGAAAGGCAGAATGTGTAGTGTTCCCAAGTTAAAGGCCGACAAGAGACTTCCTCAACACTGAAGGAAAATAGCTTGGTTGTCAGGGGGCCAAGACTTTTCAACCAGCTTACAAAAGACCTCAGAAACGTTACAGGGGTCAAAGTTGAAGTCTTCAAGAGAAAACTAGATGCCTAGCTCAGGACGGTATCAGATGAGCCGGCTGTACCTGGCTATGTACGGTGGAGAGCGCAAGAAAGCAACTCGCTCCTCCACGAAGCCAGACCTAGAGGCGGGGCCACCAGCTTGAACTTCGTGTGAAGAGAGACCAACGCACGAAACAGCAACAATAAGGAACAAGGTGTGTATATATATATATATATATATATATATATATATATATATATATATATATATATATATATATATATATATATATATATATATATATAATTTAAAGGAAACTGTTCTCAGTGCATCTCTCCTTGATCAAATTATAATCTGAGGTTTGGGGCCCTAACGGCAGTGATGTGCCCTTGTTACAAGTAATATTAGAGTGACCAAACATAAGGTAGCTTTAACCCATTAGTGCTCATTGGTAGAATTTCCTACCGCAAAAATTGTTTGTCATTATTGCATAACTTTTTCTTGTATTCACGTGATCTTCGGTATAAGTCATTGATATGACGCAATCTCTTAGATGCAATAATGACAAACAATTTTGTCGGTAGGAAATTATACCAATGGGCACTAATGGGTTAACTCAAGAAATGAAAACTAACCCATTCTAGGTCCGTTTAGTGAAATCCTTGGATTGAAACTCGCATTTCAGTGGCGAAGTGAAATTTCCTCAGCAATCTAACCACCTAATTATCGTTATCTAACTTAAGCTAACATAAGTTTAACCTAACCTATGCTAATCTAACCTAACTTAACGCTAAAACAAAGACATCAATAAAACACGTCCCTAAAATAACTTTACGATCGTGTGTGACGTCATAAATCGCATCGCATCGGTGCGGGGGGGGGAGGATTTCAAAATATCCGGTACCAGACACCGTATTTCCCCTTTCCAGATACTCACCCGTCTTCGACCGAGTTTCGAGTTTATTACTTCAGCACAAAACGGAGCATTCGTTATAATGAGTTTAAACTCGCTCAATGATTGCTTTGAACTCAAGAAGACCTCAATAGCGCAAAATTTATGACTTAACCTTAATTGCATTACATTAATCCCTATATAATTATGATAATTCAACTACATTTGAAGTTAATATTTGATGCTTCAATATTATGAACTATAATGAGTAGCAGGAAAGATTAAATTGAGTAATATAATGACTCAAACTCACCTAAATTGCTCTTTATCGCCAGTTATTTCTGTAAGAGATCTACTTCAATCGTATTACTTGTTCTAAAGAGGGATTTTACACTGAATTCCATACAAATATTGGGTCATTTACTTGTATTAATATATATATATATATATATATAATATAGCTTGACCTTTGTGAAATGAGGAATCATCGCACGGAACATCTGAAAGGTTGAAAGGTGTATATATATATGCAACAGGCATCGTTCGGAATTCATTTCCTCACACTTATGGGGGCCACATGGGGCATTAACAGGGTAAGTGGTCGGTAACGCAACTCAGGCGCCAGCAGCTGAGAACAAACCCAACCCTTCACCGCTATTGGCTACTTTACGAAATCGCGACAGTTTTCGCATACAGACAGAGCTCATCGCGACTCGAACATCAGTGTGACGACGGTCTAATTTTAAATTTCAGAATTAAATTTCCGTTGAAAATCATTAAATACCATAAAATAGTCGTAAAATCAAAGTCAGGTTGGGTTAGATTAAATGTCACCATCCCTAATTTAAGATGTGAAAATGTCGCGTTTCCTAACGTAGCTAAATGTGTGTGTGTGTGTGTGTGTGTGTGTATGTGTGTGTGTAAGAAGCTTGATATGTACGGAGTAATATATAATTGTTGAGTTATTGTCAACAATAATCTCAAAAACGCGACTGTAAAATATAAAAACATTTTTTTAAAATAAAAAGGGCAAAAAACAAACATTATTTCTTCATTTTTTTAATTCCATTTTCGGTTTTTTTTTTCTTTTTGATGCGACAAATATTTGTCTCTTTGCGAGTCTCGGTGACAGTCCAGAAAGGACGGATTCTTCCTGCGAATAATAACAGAATTAATGATCCATGACCAAGATTAGACTGCGCGCGCGCTCGCTCGCTCACACACACACACCACACACACACACACACACACACACACACACACATATATATATAATATATATATATATATATATATATATATATATATATATATATATATATATATATATATACAGTGTTCCGTAAGTCTGGTCTCATATAAAAATTTATTTTAAGTTAAATATACAAAAATAATATAGTAGAACTAAAACAGATGTTCAGATTGATGTCTTGTGTTGGGATCTTTTCCTGAGGAGTGTAACTCCCTTCCATATTAGCAATTACGTGTTATTCTACCTGCAACAAAAAAGGTCCCAAAACAAGATATCAATTTGAGCATTTGTTTTAATTTTAATGTATTACTTTTGTAAATTTAATTTAGAATAAATTTTCCTATGAAACCGAACTTATGGGACACCCTGTATATATATATATATATATATATATATATATATATATATATATATATATATATATATGCACATCTTTGCATAACCAAGTTACCGACTTATTAAAATCCATACATGTGTAAAAGTAATGAATCAAATTTAATTTAACCTAATCTAACCTAATCTTGCCACTTTCATTGTTTTTACATAATAAATAAACTAAATGCATTTAATTTTGCCTAAAAAGCCTCCATGCTTCCAAAGGCGTATTCAGATAATAGTATGTGAATATGTCTAAAAATTGCAAAATTCTGTTACTTTTATTCTTTTTGGAATAAAGGTTTTTGAATTAAGTTTGAATTTGACCCCTCCCCCCCCCCCATTATCATCGAACTGAGAAGGGCGTGATAACGGTTTCGAACGCAACCGAGAGCTCAAACGTTGTTTTTTTGTTGTCAGTAAATAGCGAGGTACTAGCTATTCTAGTGTAACCTAACGCCAGTGGTTCCCAACATGGGCGCCACCGCCCCCAAGTGGACATTTGAAAATCTTAGGGGGACCCTAGGAAACTGTAAAATTTTTACCTTCTATTAATAAATTACTTATCACTTATCCTTATTATCCTTATGAGGGGGCACCGGCAATATTGATGGACATTAGGGGGCGTTGGCCTAAAAAAGGTTGGCAACCACTGAGTCCTAATCTAACCAAACCTTAACTAACGTAATTTTGTGTAACCTAATGTCATAAGTAAACTTACCCATTTCATCTGTCAATTATTATTTCACACACTCGACCTCACTTATGGCTAGTTACCTACGCGTGTCCGCGCGCACACACACACACACACACGGTATTGATCGGTATTTTCAGTCTTTCATCTACTCAACTGGTCAACTCTGGAACAATCTTCCTCAATCCATCTTTCCTCCTGTCTATGACCTCCCATCTTTCAAACGCAGAGTGTCTAGGCATCTCTAAAACCTCGGACCTTGATTTTGGCTCTCTTCTTCTTCTATGGGAGGGGCGTTCTTGCAGACATTTGCCCTCAGCCCCTCCTTCCTGCACACACACACACACACACACACACACACACGTGTGTATATATATACTGTATATATCACACGATTGCTAGGCGTTATGAAAGGTGCACTTTGGGACGAAAAGGATTTATGATTGGCAATATACGACAGACGAAGATGATCGAAAAAGCTTCTGAAAATGGTCAATACATTGAAAACGGTATTTTATGACCTCTCGAAAAGAACGTGACACTTTTGACAGATTAAAATGAACAATCAACCCTATGTTTTATGCAGCTAAAGTCGACACGCTTCTTGCTATATGCTAATTCGTATATATATATATAGTTGTACGAAAAAGTAAGTAAACCCATCCATTGTAATCGATTTGTATGGTTTTGGATAAAGAATATTTTTTTGTATTTGCATATAACAAACCTTTCGCACATCTGGCAACACTATTCTATCATTCGAAAATAGTTTACGCGAGAGTATACTCCCACAAAGAAATTTTAGTGCGCTCATTTGTTAAAAGGGGGCCATGCGAAGGCAAGTGAACCAATTATGTATCTTCATAAATTTGCTGAACGAAGCCGCTTCGTTTACATATTTCATTCCGTATAACGTAACATTCGTAGTATGAACATAGTGATATTATTTCAGTGTGATTAATCACCTTTATAATTAGTTTCCTTTGCAATATAGGCATCATTTTGGTGCCGATAACGTAAAGAGCATCGGGTATCATGCCGAATTTGAAGGCAATCTCGAATGACCTAAGGACGGTCATTGTCAATGCTCATAAATTTGCAGTAGATATCTGGGTCAAATTATCATCAACTCCTTACCCAATTAGTGCCCATTCGTAGAATTTCCTACCGCCAAAATTGTTTGTCATCATTACATCACTTTTTCTTGTA
This sequence comes from Bathynomus jamesi, assembly GCA_023014485.1. Classification (NCBI taxonomy): domain Eukaryota; kingdom Metazoa; phylum Arthropoda; class Malacostraca; order Isopoda; family Cirolanidae; genus Bathynomus; species Bathynomus jamesi. The sequence goes on along the minus strand of JAJOZX010006989.1, from coordinate 202,431 downwards.
TTCACGTGATCTTCGGAAAGAAAGAGTGCGTCATATCAATAACTCATACCGAAAATCACGTGAATACAAGAAAAAGTGATGTAATGATGACAAACAATTTTGTTGGTAGGAAATTCTACCAATGGGCACTAATGGGGTAAGTAACGACTCAGGGAAAAGTAAATGTTATCGAAGCCTCAGTGTTAAAACAACCATAATTATAAGGAACTTTCGATTCTGTGCAAGCGAAGTTAAACACCCTCTTTTTCCTCCCTTTTACAGTAATACATTTGGACAGCAACTTTGCGCTAATTATAAAAAAAAAGGTCCTGACAGAACTCCAAATTTGCTTTACAATTGATAATTAAGAGAGTTACATAAGTTAACTCCAAGATGTTCAGCTTCGCAAATGTTCGCTAACCATAGTGTATCGAGCCTCACGAAGGTAACAAAGCGTGTTCATTGCAGTCTAATGCAACGAACTAAGAAATGATCCAACTCAATTATCCAAGCTCTTCATCAGTGCTGCCATATGACATCTAAACATGATGATGTGAAAAAGTTTGTCTGTAGCTCCAATTAACACCAATATTGCTATTGTCATTATTTGCATTTATACGAGTATTTTGAGTCTATTTTTTAGTTTTAAATATTACTGTTTATCATATGGAATGTTAATAATTGGAGCGTGATTTAAGCGCATTTCCCAAAAATTTTAATCCCTGATTTAGGGATTTAATGATCTGCGTAAGAATTGACATTACGAATCGGCAAAGACAAAATATTCGTATATAAACATTCGGTCAAAGCTTTAATTTTCATTGCCATCACTAACTCTCAATTGAAGTCACTGATAAAAATTCTTGAAAAATGCATTTACAGTACATCACTTTATCTCGTTACCCTCCAATTTATTAAAAATTCTCTTCCCGGGTATTTGTTTTTGCGGGCATTTGCCCTGGGCCCCTCCTTCCTGTATAAAAATTATAATCCTTTTCATTTCACGTAAGTTGTATTATATTTATTTCTACTATGTTGAAGACATTCTAACCAAATCCTTTCCTCATCTAACCTAACCTAACCTAACACAGCCTAATTTAACTTATCCTAATTTTAGTTAATGCACCGTAAACCTACCCTAATCTAACCAAGTTAACATATAAGATAGATACAGTTTCGAATTCATGTACGTTGCTGTTATACTATACAAGTATACTATATTTTTTAGAAGAAGGCGCTTAGTTCATATCAAAGATAGAATTAATATTTTTTTATGCAGGAAGGAGGGGCCAAGGGCGAACGCCCGCAAAAGCGCCCCACCCCTTCATAGAGGAAGAAGAAAGCCAAACTCGAGGTCCAGAATTTTCGAGATGCTTAGAAACCCTGCGTTTGAAATATTAAAGGTCGTAGACAGGAGGAAAGATGGATTGAGGAAAATTGTTCCAGAGTTGACCGGTTGAGTAGATGAAAGATTGAAAATACCGACCCGTTTTTGACCGATACTTGACCTGTGTTCGACTAATGTGTAAGTGGATAGTTAAATACGGATAGCAGATTCCGTAGACTTTACCCTCTCTCTCTCTCACACACACACACACACACACATATATATATATATATATATATATATATATATATACACCCTTGTTAACCTAGTTATGGTTCCGTGCGTCGGTCTTTCTTCACACGAAGGTCAAGCTGGTGGCCCCGCCTCTAGTCCTGGCTTGGTGGAGGAGCGAGTTGCTATTGCGCTCTCAACCGTACATAGCCAAGTACACCCGGCTCATCTTGTGCCGTCCTGGGACAGGCATCTATTCTTCTCTTGAAGCCTTCAACTTTGACCCCTGTAACGTTTCTGAGGTCCTTTGGGAGCTGGTGAAAATTCTTCGCCCCCTGACAACCAAGGTACTTTCCTTCAGTGTCGGGCCTTTAGTTTGAGAACACTACTTATTCTGCCTTTCCTATTGTCCAGCGTTGTTTGGATGGTAATTGGGTTTTTAGTTTGAGGTTTGGTACCAGTTTTTCAATCATTTTCCATATGTAGATTATGGTATACCTCTCTCTTCTTCTTTCCAGGGAGCACAGATTTAGTTTACGTAGTTTTTCCTAGTAGTTGAGGTCTTTGCAGCCATCAATCTTGGCTGTGAAATGTCTCTGCATTTCTTCCTTTTTTATATGGGGACGTCAAAACTGAGCAGTATTCAAGTTTTCGTATAATCAGTGTTCTCAGCAGGGGAATCATTACTGTCTTGTCCCTCCATTTCAACGTTCTTATTACCTGTCTCGCGACTTTTTTTGCTTTGTTTATTACTCTCTGATTTTGTGTCTCGAATTTGGCATCATCGGTCATTATTACCCCCAAGTCAACCGCTTTCGTGCTTCTCTGAATTTCCTCTCTATCTGGAGCATAATATGCAGTCTGTTTAAGTTCCTCATTTCTACCATATCTCAAGAGCTGAAATTTCTCGGTGTTAAATGTCATATTGTTGTTTTCTCACCATTTGAATTTTGTTCGTGTCCCTCTGCAAGGCCTCCATTCGTTTGCATCGCTAATTTTTCTGCTGATTTGTGTATTGTCCGCAAATGATGTTACTATGCTGTTGCTGTTAACTCCACTGTCTATGTCTGTTAGCATGATAATGAACAGGAGTGGGGCCAGTACTGTACCTTGTGGTACTGAGCTTCGTACTTCTGATTCTGATGATGATACCCTTGAATTTTGACCACCTGTAGTCGTTTTCTGAGGAAGTTGTAGATCCATTTTCCCACTTTGCCTGTTATTCCCATATGTTTCATTTTATGTGCTATTATGCCATGATCGCATTTGTCGAAAGCTTCAGCAAAATCCGTGTATATGACATCATAGTTTTCATTGCCTGCAAGTGTATCTAGGATATTGTTATAATGCTTTAAAGTTGTGATAGGCATGATCTTCCTGATTGGAATCCGTGCTGATTTTCGTTGAATCTTTGCAATGTCTCCAAGAAGTCATAGATTTTCTCTCTGACTATTCTTTCAAATACTGGGTGATCCAGATAAATGGGACCCATAAAAAAAAGCCAAATATTCTTAATATTTAATTCCTTTCATAAAAACTATATATCATTCGAAAGAGTAGAGTTACAAGTTTATTATGAAATATTTATTTTTTTAAAATGACTCCTTTCAAATGTGCTCCATTAGTTGCCAAGCATTCCAGTGTTCTCGCTTGTAAGTTCTGCATCACTTTTGCAAGAGTGTGCGCTGGTATGGCCTGTATCTCATTTGTGATGGCGGCCTTCAATTCTTGCAAGGTCGTTGGGTTATTTCTGTAGACCCTACTCTTTAAATATCCCCAGAGATAATAATCTAAGGGAGAAAAATCCGGAGACCTTGCGGGCCATTCAACGTCTCCAAATCTTGAGATTAACTCGCCTGGAAACGTTTGACGCAAAACTGCCATGCAGTTCCTCGTGGTATGGCAGGTAGCTCCGTCTTGTTGGAACCAGTGGTTTTCTAGACAAAGATCTCTTAATTTAGGAATAAGGAAATCGGTCAACATTTTTTCGTAGCGATCACCATTTACAGTGACCGTGTTTCCGGTGGAATCCTCGAAAAAGTACGGCCCTATGATCTGAGATGCAGTAAGACCACACCAAACAGTTACACGCTGACTATGCAACGGGACTTCGGTAATATTCAATGGATTTTCTGTTGCCCAGAAACGACAATTTTGTTTGTTTACAGTTCCATTCAAGTGAAAATGGGCTTCGTCTGACATAATCAAAGTTGCTAGAAAATTGGTGGTGTCATTTACCTTCTGTTGGATCCATTGACAGAATTGTCGTCTTCGTGCGAAATCTCCATCGTTTAGTTGTTGCACTGTTTGAATTTTATATGGAAAGAGTATTAAATTTTGCTTGAATATACGGCGTGTTGTTGTTCCATATCCAACTCCTAACAGCTGAGAAGCACGTCTGATGCTTATGTTAGGATTATCCTGTACAATTTCATGGGTTCTGTTAATGATCTCGTCTATCCTTGCTGTGCGCACTCTTCCAGTTGGTTTTCTTTTTCCAATGCTCCCAGTTAGGGAAATATTTCTGACACACCGACGGATTACTTTCTTAGAAGGTGATTTTGACATCTGAAAATTTGTCTTGAAAGATCTTTGAGCTGAAACTACACTTCTTCCATGCTCATAATATTGCTCAGTTATGAAACGCAGCTGTTCCACAGTCCATGCAGTCATCTTGAAGGGTTAGTTTTAACTAACACTTTTATTTTGTTTTGTATCTTATCTTGTCTTGTATTGTCAAACCCTATACAATCCTGTACAAACTTGTAACTATCCTCTTTCGAATGATGCGTATGATTTTATAAAAGGACTTATACTTTAAGAGTTTACAGGGGTACCCCGTATGCGACGCGCAGGGGCCTCGCCTGACCCCCGCGAGAAATGGACGAGGGCTGCCGAGTCGAGGACGGGCTCGGGTAAAGAAGCTAGTCCGAGTGGTTAGAGTTGGGACGTTGAATGTAGGCTCTATGACTGGGAGAGGAAGGGAGGTGGCGGATTTGATGGAGAGATGGTGTGTGGGAGTATTGTGTGTGCAGGAGACGAGGTGTAGAGGAAATAAAGCAAGGGAGCTGGGAGGGGGATATAAGTTGCTTTATAGTGGAACGAGTGAACAGGGTAGAAACGGTGTTGGTATAGTGCTGTCAGAAGTGCTGAAGGATAGCCTGGTGAGTGTGAGTAGAAGGAGCGATAGAGTTATGAGTGTTAAGCTGGGCCTTGACGAGATGACGGTGAACATCGTGAGTGCGTATGCCCCCCAAGCTGGCTGTGAAGGTGTAGAAAAGGAAGTGTTTTGGAATCAGTTGGATCAAGAACTTGGTGCGATACCAGAGGGGGAAAAAGTGATCTTGGGTGGAGACCTGAATGGCCATGTGGGAAGAAGTAGAGAGGTGATTGA
>JAJOZX010006989.1:107500-192500 GCA_023014485.1 Bathynomus jamesi | reverse complement strand
CATCTAAGGGATAAATTACAATTCTATCACAAAATTTGAAATTCCCACATGTTGGTAGGCTGCTAATTTCTTTTTGATATATATATATATATATATATATAGTTAAGGGTGGGGGTAATGGGGGAGGGTTTATGGAACAAGGGGTGGGGGTTAGTCCACAAGTTGCATAAAGGGGGGTGAGGTTTTTTTGGGGGGGAGAGGGAGAATGACGTTCCCCCAAAGTGGGTTAAAAATTTGTGAAATTAATTTAAAATGTAAATTAATATTTTTGTCTTCACCTTGGTACTCTGCGAAGGGTGCCCTCGCCGTAGGCGAGTTTGCGAAGCACAAGCCCTGACAGTAGGGAAGGGAGCCGAAGGCTCTGCTTGTAAATATATATATAATGATTAAAAACACAATAACTGTGTAAAAATAGATAAAAGATGTAAAAATTCCCAAAAGTTTAAGGAGTTAAAAACACTACAAACCGCGAAGTGTTTCGAAAAAACTTACTCTCTTCATTCGGGCGGCAAGATTAAACTTTTAGTCTTGCCGCCCGAATGAAGACAATAAGTTCTCTTGAAAAGTTTCGCGGTTCTTAGTGTTTTTATCTCTTTCATGCGTGGGAAATTTTATCTGTTATCTATTATATATATATTATATATATATATATATGATGAATAAAACCACGAAGGAAAGGAAACACAAAATGGTGCTCAAGCGCTTTCGTCTAATGACATCCTCAGGAACACTGAAGTACATAAAAAGGTTAAGCCTATATATAGGTTACAGAAAGAAAAAAAGAAAAATAAATAACATACATACACACACACACACATATATATATATATATATATATATATATATATATATACATACATATCTATATATACAAATACACACATACATACATACATACATATATTTACAATAAAGAGAAGTAAAAATAATAAAAAATTAAAAATTAAAACCTTAAAGGATTACCAGTGAGGCGTACAGATTTGTAAGGAAAAATATCGATTTTTAGCACAAGATCAAATGGATTATAAAAATACAAATTTATACTGGAACTCTGCCGGGTTTTAACACAATGCTGCCTATGGTCAGGTTTCGATATATATAAAAAAATAAAATGCAAATTAAAAGTTAATCGATTTTTAGCACAAGATCAAATGGATCATAAATATTTTTCCGTGTTACCTTCGTGAAATAATTTTCATATATATATATATATATATATATATATATATATATCTTCCTCGTGTGCAGAACACTCCTCTATACTTACGTCGTTTCTATACGTTAATATACTGCGCGGTCATTGCAGTTAAATGTGTATATATATATATATATATATATATATATATATATATATATATATATATATATATATATATATATATATATATATATATATATATATATATACAGTATATATATGAAAATGAAAATGAAAAGGTTTATTGGCAGACTATAGTCCATATGACAAATGTTATTAATACAATGACAGTTCACATACTAAAGATAAAAATATATACAACTGATTAGAAATAATACAGTAATGTCGTAGTTAAGTGGAGCTACAGACAGACGTTTTCGTACCAAGAAGTCCATAGCTTAGAGGATATACGGCAGGACTCATGGATAGCTTGGATAATCGGGTTGGTTGATTTTTTAATTATTTGCATTAAACTGTATTGAGCACGTCTTGTTACCTCCGGGAAGCTCGGGGCATTGCGGGTAGAAAACATTTGCGAAGCTGAGCATCTCGGGGGTAATTTATGTAAGAGTCTAAAAGACCTGTTGCACAGCAAATTTAGAGTTCTGCCAGAACCTTTTTTATAATTCACCCAGAGTTGCTGTCCGTATATATTACTGCAGAAAGTAGGAAAGAGTCTTTAGCTTCACATGCATAAAACCGAAAGTTCCTTATAGTCATATTCGATTTAGCACAAAGGCTTCGAGATTGTTTTCTTATATCTGAGTCATCACTGAAGGAGATGGTAATAGTTTGACCAAAATACTTAAACTCTTGTACTTCCTCAATTACTTCTCCTTTCACTTTAAACCTAATGTCAGCTGGCTGATTATAGCTTTTAAGATGAAATTGCATAACCTTAGTTTTTGTAACATTAAAAAGAATATCATGTTTCTGCGAATACACTTCGCAGACTTTTAGTATACGATCCACGCCTTTAACAGAGGGACTTATTAACACCATATCATCGGCATAAACTAAATTATTTATCTTTGTGTTATCTATACAACATCCCACTGTTGCCTGATTAAGTGAAGCAATTAATCCGTCAAAATACACATTAAAGAGCATAGGGGAGAGAAAGGAGCCTTGTCTCACCCCGGAAGAGGAGCAAAACATCCGGATAGTACATTGCCCCACCTAACGGTAAAAGATTGGTGGGAATACCAAAATTTCAATAAATTTAATATGTACATGGAAACTTTCTTGTCTTCTAGTTTTTTAAATAAAATATTGTGGTTCACTCTATCATATGCCTTACTTATATCTAGGAACCAGCTATAAATAGTTGAATTACCGTCAGTGTATTTAGAAATTGTTTCTTTAAGTACATGGATACACAGGTCAGTTGAGTGGGACCTTTTAAACTCAAGCTGATTAGATGTCCATTGGTAATCATTTAATTGGAGTAACAAGAGTTTTTCTCGGAGTTTCGAGGAGCAGGAAGCGGCAGCAATAGGCCTGTAATCGTTGCTGGACAGAATGTCTCCATACTTATTTTTGACCATGGGCAAGATATATACCCTCATGAACTCTACAGGGATATAGCTATGAGGAAGCATGGCTGATAAGAGCAATGATATATGCAGACATACTACGTTATTGACATATTTTAAGTGCTCATTCGATAGGTCATCTACCCTCGACGCAGACCCAGTCTTTAACTCTTTAATTAACCTCTTTACTTCAGGAACTGATATCAAAGTATTTTTCCTTGTTCCTCCCACAGGCGTTTCGCTGCAATCTATCTTAAGATTATCCCCACTCATACTGTTAAGAATGTTAGAGTAGTGGTTTTTCCACAACTTTGCAATTTCATCCTCCCCCGACACCCCATCGATTGTCGGAGGGAGGATACTTTTGACACCCGTTTGATTCTTAACAAATTTCCAAAATTTGTTATTATCGTTATTTATACGAACTTCATAAGCTTTTGATGCTCGAATAGACTCTTCTTTCTGTTTACATCGCCTTATGGCCGCCTTATACTGACCCCTACTTCTACACATATTCATGTATACGGGTCCTAATCTGGGTCTACCATGAAAGCACCACAAATCATAGGCGTCTTTCGATTCCCTTTTCAGGGGGTGCAATAAAATCATTCCATCCAGGAATAATCTTAGTATGATAGTTGTAAGATTTAATCAGGGGGCGTCCTGCTTCTCTTAACAGGGATACTATCTTACTATAATACCTATCTATGAGTTTACAGTGAGAATCATTTGAGCAAGGATTATTACAGGCAAGATGCAAAATTTCTAAATTATTAAAGAGGTGATCTGTTCTGTCTTTGTATTCCATTCTCTGTTGCATATTAACATTAGACTAATCGACGCGATTATTCTTACCTATTGAGTTCTTGTTAAGTCGTGTTGCTCATAAATTGGTAAAATTAATTAATAGTTCTAATGGTCTATGATCAGAAAGGAGGAAATCATGCAGAATATGAATTCTAACAATTCGATCCTTTAGATTGTTACTTGTGAGACAATGATCAATCCACCTGGTGGTACCACTCATATCACTAGCGTATGTAAAATTACCACTGGCTACCCCTAATACATCTACATCACTTATACTTAAATTGGCCGACTCGCACATGTTACCCAATTCTACAAAGAATTCCGAGTTCACATGCGCGTTAAAATCCCCCATTATTATACCGTGAGAATATTTGGGGTTATCTGATAATGACTTAATTTTATACAGCAAATCAACGTATTCATCTAGATTACTGCCGTTGTTCTATGGTAAATAGCAGTTTACAATTAATATACAATCATTGTTCACTCGTAATTCAATGCCTAACAACCTTACATTATCGCTTGTTAAAAATTTTATATGTTTTGACAAATTTTTCCTTATTAAGAAAGCAACACCACCAAAAGGCCGACCGTACATTAATTCATTTGACGAGTCTACTGCTGATGACGCATGGTACATAAAGTCATCATGGATGGTCGAGAGGAATTTTAGCTATTGCTTAGGTAGCCAGTGCTCTTGTAGGAGTATCAAATCTGCACTGTCACAGATTTTATGAACATCTACAATTGATGCAAAAAACTTCACTTTTTTCTACGTGAAGGTCAAAATATGATAATAAAAACCCACTCTAATAGACAGAGTTTATTTCCACAACAGTTTCGATGGCCACTGGCATTCTCTTCGGGTGGATACAGAAAAACTCTGTCTATTAGAGTGGGTTTTTATCATCATATCTACAAGTGAATTCCTCACTGACCTTACGTTATATGAGACTATTTTCAACAAGTTATCCGCCATAACTGATAGAAAACTTATTAATCTGATTATTATTATACACAGTACAAATTTCAGGCATTACCGTTAGGGCGCCTATTATTATTATTATTATTATTATTATTATTATTATTATTATTATTATTATTATTATTATTATTATTATTATTTTGCCTGTTATCAAATCTCCTGGAAAAGTGAATAAACTCCTTAACAACAATACCTTCTGGCCACTGACTCATTGTACGGGTTGAAATGCGAATTTACACCTTTAATTATTACTTTAAATGAGTTATAATACGGAGATTTTGTGTTTAGTTTATTAACTAACAATATACAGTGTTCAACACAGACCTCTTCCATCATGTGTCGAATATCGCTTCGTTCGTTCGTTCGTTCGAGAGAGAGAGAGAGAGAGTTAATTAGAGGTGAATAAAATCTAAATCGAACATAAACTAAAATATCGGACTTTATAATTAAGAATTATTGTATAGTGAAATACGGGTACCAAACTCCGTAGATTTGTATTCCTTCTTTAATTTTAATAGTATGCAATGCCGTTTATTGTTCGTATTTGTAATACACAGTGTGAACGAATTATCCCTAATTTACCCTTAATTACCCTTCATTTGCGTCACGTAATTAAATAGTGCCAAGAGAAACAAGGGATGTTTCAGAGTTTATTATTACCGCTACTCGGGGTCACATCGCGGCACCTGCAAGTTTTTCAGGGCAAAGTAGAAGTATCTGTATTTATTTTGACTCATTTAGGTTTGTGATATAATCTAGTGGATAATTTGTTACTCGTAGTTGTCCTTTCATGACTCATTTTCACTCATTCTTTATTTTTAATTTTTTTTCGTTTCCCTTAGAATGAGTAATATTGCGTATCTTACCATATTCCTTATATCAATTGGGTAAGCACAGTGCTTGTACGAGGAAAATGAAGGCTTTTTCTTTGCTTCTGTGAGGATCCCCAGCAAAGTAAAGACAAAGATAACTATAAAACTAATTTTTGCATATCTCTTATAAAAAATTTAATATTAATTTATGCGAAAGATTGCATAAGAGACTTCAGTTAATATCCGTTATTGCAAAATCTCCTTCTTCCTCTGCTCACATTCACATTTTATCAGTTTTTCAAACTCATATGAATCATGCGAATCAGTTTTATCTCGCAGGAATATATATTGCTTATTGCCTTCCTCACGATGTGACTCTCTCTCTCTTCTCTCTCTCTCTCTCTCTCTCTTCTCTCTCTCTCTCTCTCTCTCTCTCTCTCTCTGTCTCTCTCTCTCTCTCCCCATTTACTTATATATCTCTCTAGTTCATGTAAACATCTCGCACAGAGAAATACACACACACACACACACACACACACACAAACACACACACACACACACACACACACACACACACACATACACACACACACACAGACCCAATTCCATCTTTTTTCGTATAGTTTGTATGCATATATATTATTACCTACTATTAAATTCATAGCGTAGCGGTGCTGTGTGTCGACTCATCATTTTTATCCCCACTTAAGCCCCATTATAGTTACGTAAAAAAACAAAAGCTTGCCTAAATCATTCCCACGAATATATTCAGCTTCCATTGTGCTTTTGTAGTCTTCTGACTTTTATAATACGTTTAGCAAATTCTATACCGCTCGCGAGGAAAGAGCGCAAAATATGATGGTGTATATATAAAACAGACGGGGAGACTTCGTTGCCTAAAAATGGGGATTACCGTTTTATACTGAATTTAAGGGGGGATTAATGTCAAATATTGACCGTGTAATTCTTTTCTGTGAGATGTGAGGAAATGGGGCTCTTCTCTGACATCTGCCTTTTACGTTTTAATTGTATTCTTAGCTGGCATTGTTGCTCCGTTTTTTTATTGATATCTTTTTTATTTTTGTTGGTTGTTAGATTCGTTTGAAATGGGAAGCGACTCCTCTCTCTCTCTCTCTCTCTCCTCTCTCTCTCTCTCTCTCATCTCTCTCTCTCTCTCTCTCTCTCTCTCTCTCTCTCACTCGCAAGCAGAAGAGGAGTTGAATTCAGAAGTTTGTAATACAACCTGTTGGGAATCGGACCACCTCCTCGGTTTTACTAATAAGAGCTTTTATCCCCCCGAACCCTCTTAAATAAATATGTGGCAGATGCCAATGACGGAACGACGACACGTTCTAATGAGAAGAGTATATAAAAATCCTTGTAAAGCCTTCTACGTGTCAGTCAGCGGGCCGCTTTACCCCCCACCTCTTCGCATCAAAATCACTCCTTTATACGCCGCCCCCTCCTTTAACGAAACCCTTTTATTAATATTTTTAAAATAAATTAATTATTTATGACTGTCTTCTCCAAATGTTAATATTATATTAATATTTAAAGGGAACAAATAGGAATACATGTATAAGTAGGCGGTTATTTCATATATACAGGGCGTCCCAAAAAAATGTATACACACTTTAACAGCTGATAGCTCATTGATGTTTCTTTCTTTCCAAGTTAAACCCATTAGAATTAATAATGGCAGTCAGACTAAGCTTTGAACAAAGGAAATTCATTCTAAAATGCTACTGGAAGTGTGAAAACGCAGTTGAAGTGCAAAGACAGTTTAGGAGGGAGTTTCAAACAGATCCACCAACGCGACTTACCATCACTCGAATTAGAGATAAGTTTGAAGCCGATGGAACTGTTCAGAATGTCCACAAGAAGCGTTCCGGAAGACCACGGACATCGACAAGCCCCACAAAGCAAGAAAGAGTACTGGAAACGTATCACCAAAGTCCAAGAAAATCTGTGCGGCAAGCGAGTCGTGAGGTAGGAATTTCAGAATCGTCTGTCCAACGCATTTTGAAGCGCTGTCAATGGAAAAGTTACATTCCAAGATTAGTCCATGCTATTAATGAAGATGATCCGGACCGAAGAGTGGAGTATTGCGAGTGGTACTTGGCACGATGTGGATGTGGATTGGACGAAGGGGTTTCGTAGAATACCCTCCGCGTTCACCAGACCTCACACCACTAGACTTTTTTTATGGGGATACTTAAAAGACAAAGTCTACGCTATAAAACCTGCAACAGTCGCTGAATTGAGAGCAGCCATTGAACGAGAATGCACACAAATACCAAACGAAATGTTTCGTGATGTTTGCGATTCCATTGCTTCGCGTTATCAGCAGTGCCTGGACCAGAACGGACGTCAGTTTGAAAACAGGCGTTGACAAAACAATTAAATAATGTCTGTAGATTCTATTACATTTTGAAAATGAAATGTATTTTAATAAACACTGCCTTTATAATTTAAAGTGTGTATACATTTTTTTGGGACGCCCTGTATATATATAATATATATATATATATATATATATATATATATATATATTAGGCCGTTTCGAAAAATCGAAATTTATGATGGCTCAACGCACACATACTAAAAAGTAATATGTCATGAATAAAGACTTCATGCAAAATATTAAGACAAGAGCTTATTGTTATCCCACCCCTCAATGCATATCTATTTTACCCCTCATGAGAAAATTTTCATTTTTCTGGCAAATATATTTATTTATTTTGTGATGTCCTCTTAAATTTGGTATATAAAATTCATAAATAAAATTGGAAGATATAGTAGGTCATTTTCAGGAATGGTCCAGTAACCCCCCTATATTCTTTAGAGAGAATTCTAGAAAATTCTTCCTTCAGGATAACTATTCTAGAATTTCCATTTTTTCCCTTTATGGATTATATGATGTTTTATTTGCTTTTTCATCTATATTACTGATATTTTCACAAGTTTACTGTTCTAGAAAGGTTACTTCATGTTACTTTACAACTTTCTTACAGTAATCAAGTCATAATATAATTTAGGTGAGTGATTAATGATTATATTATATTATTATTAAGACTAACAGGTGGTAAAACTTTTTCCCTCAGAATTATGGCAAAAACCAGAAACAAGTGTGAAGTCTGGTTGGTCGGACAAGTGCTGGAAGAGGGTTTTTCTGAGAAGCAGCTTCCAACTAACAGTGATGTCCTTAAACGTCTTTTTTATCACATTAAGGTGGGAAAGCAAAATGTCTCTGTAGCTTGCGCAACTGTAGCCAACGAAGTTATTGCTATGTGGGAAAAAGCCTCCTTAATTACATCCCACAAGCCTTATATTGTCTCAAAGCTTAAAAGGCTTTACAATAAGCATGAAGGGCTGGTCAAGAACCGAACTCGACGAACTCCTACCCAAGAGAAGAATGAAGCAGAATTTGTTACCAGCTTAAAGAAGCTTTTCGATGTAGCTCATTCAGAAGTGGAAACAGAAATAAAATTGCAGGAGGATAAAGATTTTCTTAAGGATCAAAGGAACGATCGGAAAATGATTATGGGTCCAGAAGACAAGGAGTTTTCAAGAAAGGCAAAAGCACGACAGATAAGCATGGAAAGAATGGAAAAACTTCGCAGGAAATCAAAGGAAGAAATGAGGCAATTGACAAAGGTTGTGGATCTCAACCAATGTGAAAATTCCGGTTCAGGAGGAAGTGAAGAATCATCTGGTGATGAATTGTTCTACAGAGCACTCTCATCATCATCTTCAAAAAAGGAGAAGCTTGAACCAGGTGTAATTGTTAGGGATAAAAAGTTCTTGGCTGCTCTGGACCGCACTGGAACATCTGCAAGAGCTGCTATGCACATTGTGGCACCTGCCCTTTCAGCTGCTGGAGTGGAAATTGAAGAGATCACACTTTCATCATCCTCTATCTACAGGTCTCGGCGATCAACACGGATGCAGATGGGAGAAGACATTAAAGCCAGTTTCCAACCAAATACCCCTTTAATAATTCATTTTGATGGAAAGCTTCTTCCATCCATGCATGGGGGTAAGATTGATGTAATGCCCATTGTTGTGACTGGTGCAGGCGAATTAGAAAAATTACTGTCTATTCCAAAGCTTATTTCTGGAACGGGAGAAGAAATGGGGAGAGCAGTTTCAGATGTCTTGAAGCAATGGCCACAAGTAAATGAGTGGGTTGCAGGCCTTTGTTTTGATACTACTGCAAGCAATACAGGTATCCATGCTGGGGCTTGTACCATCATCCAAAAGGCCCTTCAGAGATCACTCCTTTTTCTGGCATGCCGCCACCATATCCACGAGCTTCTTATCACTGCAGTTTTTGACATGTTTTTTCTCTTCTTCGGGTCCACAAATTCCCTTATTCAATCGATTCAGAGATTGTTGGGATAACATTGATCAGCAGAATTACAAGCCCTATGAACCCAATGATCTCACCTCAGAATCTTTAGATCATTGGATCTTGAAGCACAGAGACAAGCTTATTTCTTTCATCAACTCCAAACTTCAAGAGGGCCACACTCGAGGTGACTACAGGGAATACTTAGAACTTGCACTTATCTTCCTTGGTTGTCCAATGCCTAAAACAAATAAAGGCTCTGATAGCAGATTCCACTACCCAGGAGCTTACAGCAGAGCTAGATGGATGGGAAAGGGCATCTATTCCTTAAAAATTTACTTATTTAGGAACCAATTCCTTCTCACCCCTCATGAAAAACAAGCTCTGATACGAATAAACGCCTTTTCAGTGACAGTTTATCTTCAAGCTTGGTATACATCTCCAGTTGGAATTGATGCTCCAGCAAATGATTTGGCCCTCCTCAAGATGCTACATATCTACAAGATCCAGGTTGATAAGGAAGTGGGTGCTACAGCCCTCAAAAAACTTCAGAACCATGGTTGGTACTTGAGTGAGGATCTTGTAGGATTTGGCTTTTTCTCAAACCTCGTGACTGAAGATGATAAGGTTCTAATGCTCCACAACCTTCACCACGCGCCTCCTCGAAAAGTGAGGGCAAGAAAGGTGGACCCCCGAATGTTGCAAAACCCCAATGACTTAAAGATTACCAGTTTTGTCACAACTCAAACACAAGACTTCTTCAAGTGTTTGAAAATAGAAATTCCCAAGAAACTTGAAGACATTGAGGAGCACCGTAATCGGGTCATGGCAGTCAAAGTAATCAACGACTGTGCTGAACGAGGAGTCAAACTGGCTACAGAGTTTAATGAGAAGCTCACAAAGAGTGAGGAAGAGAGACAACTGGCCTTTCAAATCATTGAAAATCAGAGAAAGGAGGTCCCTCAGCCACTGAAATCCTATATTCTTAATCAATATATGTCTTAAATAGAATTTAAGTCGCTTTGTTTTAAAACATATTTTTCGTTCAGTCTTATATTTGCTCTAATTATCCATTAATGTAAAAGAAGTGCCATCTGAGGGGTGCCTTTTTATCATTCAAATAAAATTATATTTTGTCTATTTGTTTTTCTTCCTTTATATAAAAAAATAAAAATTGTGCGTTTATCAAAATTCAATTTGAAAAATTACCATATAATCGTGAAACGGTCTAATATATGTATATATTATATATATATATATATATATATATATATATATATATATATATATATATGATGCACACCCAAAAGGAAAAGGAAAAGCCATTCCGAGGCCTGTCGTGTATTCAACAGTGCACCTCTATTATTTATTTCATGTGTTTAATTGTGAAATTCATCCCTTTTATATATATATATATATATATATATATATATAGAGAGAGAGAGAGAGGAGAGAGAGAGAGAGAGAGAGAGAGAGAGGGTGTTTAAAATTACATAGTAAGCTTTCATATGAAGGCAATATTTAAAAAAATGATGCGATATTTAACAATTTTATTTCAAATAGAGCAACAATAAGAAAAACAACAATAATTGTTTATTTTAGATGTTCAAAGTGTCTTCCTCCTACTTGAACACATTGTTCACAACGTCCCACTACTCATCCACAGACATATAAAAGTTTACTAACTAATTTTAGAACACCCTGTATACATATCAGATTCATATTTAATAAGTTCTCCTTGGACAAATTATGGTTACAGAAACGTGTTCAAAGAACAAGTTATTATTAGATTCACTATCCAGTTTATATTCATTTTATTATGCTGCAACAGCACAGCTGTGGGTGGGTTTGGCCGAGAAGGTTCTACCTACAGAATTTTATAATATATTTATTTATTTTTAAATATAAACTCTCTCTCTCTCTCGTTGCTTCTACCCACCATACTGTGAAGATGTCTCCTGTTTTCCTCTTAAAAGACTTTTATGGACTGTTCATTGAGATCGTGCATTTCTATAAAAAAAAATCTCTCCACCTTTTGGTGTTGTTTAATATAATTAAGTTGTGAAATAATGTGGGATAAATATTCATTTCTTAATTGATAATAGTAAAAATGGCATTTACAAAATACACATGAGCGGCGTGCGATAGTTATGTCGATGATTCTAAAGGCGGGAAGAGTGTTTGCAAATTTTGCAATTTAAAGTCATATACTGATGAAAAGTTTCACGAGTTTTGCAATTTAAAGTCATACATTGATGAAAGGTTTTACAAGTTTTGCAATTTAATAATAGTATTACTATTACTATTTAAATAGTAATTTAAATAGTAATTTACGTTACTATTTAAATAGTAAAGTAAAGAATAGTTTAAAAGGAGTGATTTTTATTGCGAGGAGCGTAAGGAACAAGTTTAACGAATTAAAAGCATCGGTTCTCGTTGAAAATTACGACATTATGGCAATAATTGAATCGTGGATTAAAAGTGCAGATAGGGATTTTATAGGTGAACACCATATTAAAAGTTATAAATTTTTTAACAAGGATAGAAGTGACAAAATGGGAGGTGGTGTACTCTTTTACTGTAAATGAAATCTTCATTCAGTTTAAAAGACGGTTAGTGCCAGTGACCAGTTACATATAATTATTTCAGAAATTAGCACTAATAACTTAGTCTTTAATTTTGGGATTGTATGTAGGCCTCCTTCACAAGGAGTAGAATTAGACGTTGAAATGTATCATTTTAAGTATCATAGTTACGCGTAAGGAATCAATTATTTAACTGCCCAAGTATTAATTTCTTTACCTTGAACAGCGATGCTGTGGGTTTACGTTTGATAGATTTTCTACAAGATAATTTTCTTTTTCAAAAAGTATTAGAACCGATCCGTGGTAAGAACATTTTGGACTTGGTTTTAACGACAAATGATAATTTAGTTCAGAATGTGGACGTCGGAGAAAGTTTATGCAATAGCGATTATAGCACGATACGCTTTTGAGTCAATGTTAAAACTTCTAGAAAATTAAATAACTTGATGGTGCCTGATTTTAGGAGACCAAATTTCGATGAATTTAGAGTCATTAACTTTAGTAAATTGAGATGAACTGTTAGAGGTACAGTAGATAGTTTTCTTAGCATGTGGGATAATTTCAAAACTATATTTATAAATTTAAACGAGCTCTCTGTACCTAGAAGAGTTAAGAGAGGTGAATTAAATGTGCAACCTAAATAGTGGAATAGAAATATACAGGGTGGCCACAAAGTCCCTTTCCACCGCCACATTATGTTCTCGCAGTTCGAGACTATCTCAATAACACATTCAATGGACGATGGATTGGGCGAGGATCTGAAATGACATGGCCACCTCGAAGCCCAGACTTGACAACATGCGATAATTCTCTTTAGGGCATTGTGAAGGAGATTTCCTAACTGCGGGTAACAAATGTTGAGGACCTAAAAACAGCCATCAGAAACTGCTTTTATGATATTCAGCCTTCAACGTGGAAGAAAATGTCTAAAAGAACAAGGACACGGATCAAACAATGTGCGGAGAACGGAGGGCATCATACAGATATGCTGTAATTTCACTGCAAAGGGACTTTGTGGCCACTCTTTAGAAAAAGCAATCCAGATAGAAATGTAGCCTACAAGAGATATTAAAGGGACCGTGCACGCAGCAGCACTTTTAGACTTATATAGATCTACATAGAAATGTTAAGAATTTAATTAGATGTGATAAACGTGATTTTGAAATGCAAGTAGCTCGTGAATGTAGGGAAAATCCTAAAAAAAAATTATGATTACGTTAGTAATAAAAACCCTTTCAGGGGACAATATTGAGCCATTGGTTGATTCGGGTTGTAACTTAACTAATAATCATGGGGGGTTAGCGATAAATTTAAATATTTTTTTTACATCAGTTTTTACAGTTGAGGGTACTTCTTTTATTCCTGAGGTTAGTAATACTCTCAGTGACGTAAATGGGACGTTTACATTGCTTACTGATATAACTGTTTATGCTGAAGAGATTTCTCACTATATAGATAAGTTAAAAATTAACAAATCGCCAGGTACATACCATTTTTTACCCAAAACACCTGAAAGCGTTAAAAGAATGAAACACTTGATCCTTTAGTTCAAATATTTAATGAATCTTTATCGTAGAGGTTGTCCCTCCGGATTTTAAATTGGTTAATTTACTCCGATCTGTAAAAAAGGGATACACAACAGGCGGGAAACTATAGGCCTATTAGTCTAATTCTATAATTGGAAAGCTTTTAGAAACCGTTATTAGAGATCGTATAATCGAGCATCTTGAAAGCAATTATCTTATAAAACAAAGTCAGCGTCATGGGGTTCGTACAAATAAATCTTGTTTAACAAATTTAGTGGAATTTTTTCATTACGTCATCGGTATTTATGACTGTAGTTGAGTGGTAGATATAACGTATTTAGATTTCCAAAAGGCGTTTCATAAAGCTCCGCATAAATGATTATTAGAAAAACTTAACACTCACGAAACAAGGGGTCAAGTTCTTCATTGGTTTGATGATAATTGGCTAACTGGTAGAAAACAGAGGGTAGTAATTAATGGGAATGAGTCAGGGTGGTTTAATGTAACTAGCGGTATTCCGCGAGAGTCGTTTTGGGACTAGTCTTTTCCATAATATACGTTAACGAGCTTAATGTGAATTTAGTGAATAAAATTTCTAAATTTTCCGACTGATAGAGAGAATCTACAGCGCGATTTTAATAATTTAATAAAGTGGTCTAATAAGTGACAAATGAAATTTAACGTAGATAAATGTAAAGTGATGCGTATTAAGGTTACCACAACAGTAAATTTAACTACACTATGGGAAATAGTGTGTTAAATGAAGCCTCTGAATAAAAAGGTTTAGGCGTCATTGTTACTAAAGATTTAAACTTCTCAAAATAATGTTCAGTCGTGAGCAGTAAAGGTAATAGAGTTTTAGTTATTGTAATTTTGAATATAAATCTAAAGATATTGTTTTGCCATTATACAAGTCGCTTGTTAGGCCTCATTTAGAATATGGTGTATAGTTTTGGTCGCCTTATATAAAGAAGGATGTGTGGTAAACCATACGAAGACAGACTCAAAGAGCTGAAGTTGTTTACGCTTGAAACTCGGCGTTTAAGAAGCGAGTTAATTCAATTGTTCAAAATTTTTATTGATAATGTAAATTATAAGAATTTCTTTAACTTCGACGATAGGAATATGACGAGAAATAATGGTTTTAAAGTTAGGAGTAAAAGATTTGAGACAAACATTGCGAGGGGTTTTTCGTCGGTGCTACTGTAGTATGCGGTCTACCTACGATTCGGCGGTCTACCTTTTAATTGTAGCTTCTTATCTTGTTTACTAATTGTTTGTTTACATCCCATTGTCAATCGCCCTTGACGATTGGTTAGGTTTAGTCATGATATTTTCGTTAGTTTTAACGAAAATATCATGACTAAACCTAACCAATCGTCGGTAGACCGCATACTACAGTAGCACCTCTTCGTCTATAAGAGAGTCGAGAGGTAGAATAGCTTACCCGCGGGAGTTGTGGCAAGCACTTCAGTTTATAGGTTTAAGAATAGGTTGAACAGGTAATTTAGTAGCATCAATTTAAAGGACGGGTAAATTGGGGATGTGATTTTTAGCTAGCGTAAGGAGCGACCGACTTTCTTTTTATTTTAAATATAGTAGGAGGTGCTGATCGGGTCTGGTTACAGAGCTCTAGAGTGTCTCAGATGATAGCCCCATTGGTAGAGACGGGAATCTTAATGGGAATTCTCAGGAGTCAAACCCTCCGGAATGCTAATTATTATTATTATTATTATTATTATTATTATTATTATTATTATTATTTTTAAGTATATAAAATGTCTACTCTTAAGTGCATAGTGCACATTTATTGAGCTAGAAGCGGTGATTTCCCTTAGAAGATCAAAATGTACAGTACTAGGAGGCGCTAGTCTGTCCTGGCTACAGAGCACTGGGTGTTGTCATTGTGAGTAAGTTCGGGGGTCAAAACCTCCGAGAAAGACTACAAAGGGGGTTTTGTAAGGGGAGTTGGCTGGGAATGGTAATGGTCCCTTTGATCGTAAATGCAGTAGTAGGCGCTGGTCAGGTTTGGTGTCAGAGCAATGGGAGTTTTGAAATGATAGATTTTTTTTTATTTACGTGTTTTTAATAGATGGGGAACCTTGGGAGTCTAAACCTCCGAATAGCTAATTACATTATTTTGGGAAGTCACTCCTTTCTCCCCTTCTCTCTTTCTTTCTTTTGCTCCTTCCTTCTTTCCTTTCTCTATTAAAAGGGTGCTGCTTGAGGGAGAGCTAATTAAGAAAGAGTAGAAGTAGTATTGTTCCCTTTGTAATAAATGTAGTAGGAGGCGCTGGTCGGGTCTGTTTCAGAATATTGGGAGTTCTCAGATAACACCCCATTGGTAGAGAAGGGAAGTTTGATGGGATCTCTCGGGAGCCAAAACCTCCGAATAGGTATTTAAATTTTAGGGATGTTACTTGGGTTTACAGTGTCAGTACCTTTTAGGTAAACTGCGGAATATCTAACTTACCTAGCTAGAGAAATTGTTAT
The DNA here is from genome assembly GCA_023014485.1 of Bathynomus jamesi. Taxonomy (NCBI): domain Eukaryota; kingdom Metazoa; phylum Arthropoda; class Malacostraca; order Isopoda; family Cirolanidae; genus Bathynomus; species Bathynomus jamesi. Next base: position 176,205 of record JAJOZX010006989.1, on the reverse strand, counting down.
AGCTTTATATAGAAGTAGCTATGTTCCCTTTTGCAATAAATGCAGTAGGAGGTGCTGGCTGGGTTTGGTTTCAGAGAAATGGGAGTTTTCAGATGATAGGAAGTTTAATGAAATCTCTCGGGAGTCAAAATCTCCGAACAATCATATTTATCGCAGGGAAGCTACTTAGTTATAATGGAACTTTAGTTTTGAATATTGTACATCAAGTTTCCCAATAAAAATAAACAAATTTCGCAAGATAAATAAAAATTATGCACATTATACATTATTTATATTATGCCCAGTGGTGTAGTGCTAAATAAAGAAGTGAGGGAACGCATTTTGAAAGTGTTACTCAGATGCGGGGGGGGGTGACAATGGCGAGCGCGGCGAGCCCATACAGCTGGGGGTCCGGGGGCACTGTAAGCCCCCGGGAAATCTTTTGAAATCTGACCAATTTCAGGGATATTTTGTGGTCATATGCACTGGATATTAGGATATATTCCAAGGTTGAAGATGCAGTATTTCCAGTGTCATTAGATATACGACATCCAGTACGATCAATAAAAATAGCTAACAACTGGAATGATTAACTAAAAAAAAGTTAACAACTGGTACGCCGTGGTGACTGTTTCACCAGATCTTTATAGGCTAGCATTGCCTCAGTCGAAGCTGAAAGAAATGAAACAGTTAATGATTCTTTCTCATATTTATTCTATGGGTGGGAATTAAAATTTCTTGACGTTAGAGATTTGTAAGTTCGGATTTATTTGAAATAGTGAGGGAACGCCGTTCCGTCTACCAAAAAAGTAAGGGAACGCCATTCCCACGCGTTCCCACAGCATACACCACTGATTATGCCCCATTATGCATGGGGAATTCTTAAATTGTAGGTCTGGCCAGTTGGAGGTACCCTCTAGACCAGTCCTCCTTTATGTTGTTTAAAATTATTCTCCTACACTTAGTCCTCCCCACCACTTTAGAGAGAGACTCCTCTGATTGTATTGTGCCCTCATACCATGATCAAACATCGGGCAACATCTTTTGATTATTTGCCTCTCAACACTTCTAGGTGGGAGACTCTTGAATTCACCGTAGCAACAAATGGTGATCACCCACGAAACACTTTCATTCTCCAGAAGGGACAAGTACACGAGGATATATATATATATATATATACAAGGACCCTCCACTGATATTCCTCGCCAGAAAAAGATTTTCTCTACTCTTGTGATGTCACAAACACCGCTAAGTATGAGCAACTCAATATATCACTTGATACTTAAACACCTTTCACGGCGGGAGACCTACGTTGAAAACTGACGACGTTCAAAAAGGGGGCAGGCACATGCACATGACAGACATCCAATTACAGAAAACATTCTCAGACATTCCCCTACCTTGTTAATAGACTAGATAAGAGTTTTATAAAAATGCATGATATTATCTGGGGAATTCCTAAGCGAAGGACGCCCTAAATGAAATCTTCGGTACGGTGGCTTTGGCAGGCTACGGGAAATGATGCAACAACGAAGTGATGACTTCTTGTATATAATAAATAAATAATTTCTTTAAAAAATGCATGCGTAGATTAGATTAGTAGTTTAGTATTCATGCTGTCCTTTATTTTCGGCTGTATTCTAATGCGTAACTGAGTACACGAGTTAAGTGTACGCATGGTGTGAATGAACTCTGAAGCTATTCTTGTCCTTACACTTTTCCCTACTTTCCTATAAATCTTCTTTCACTACTATTTTTCTGTCAGCTGTGGCTGGCGGAGGAGGGAGAGAGCCTCGTCTATTCTACATGTATACACGTCTGTAAGCGTAAACATGGTATAATCTTCATTTTCATTTGCTATTTCTATTTTTTCTAGTTCATTCTTGGGCTAGCCTAGAGTGGATATTAGTGTTTTTGTTAGCTTCTCTCTCTCTCTCTCTCTCTCTCTCTCTCTCTCTCTCTCTCTCTCTCTCTCTCTCTCTCTCTCTCTCTCTCTCTCTCTAATTTTAAATTGGTTAATGTTACTCCGATCTTTAAAAAAGGGATAAACAACAGGAGGGAAACTATAGGCCTATTAGTCTAACATCTATAATTGGAAAGCTTTTAGAAACCGTTATTAGAGATCGTATAGTCGAGCATATTGAAAGCAATTATCTTATAAAACAAAGTCAGCGTCATGGGGTTCGTACAAATAAATCTTGTTTAACAAATTTAGTGGAATTTTTTCATTACGTCATCGGTATTTATGACTGTAGTTGAGTGGTAGATATAACGTATTTAGATTTCCAAAAGGCGTTTCATAAAGCTCCGCATAAATGATTATTAGAAAAACTTAACACTCACGAAACAAGGGGTCAAGTTCTTCATTGGTTTGATGATAATTGGCTAACTGGTAGAAAACAGAGGGTAGTAATTAATGGGAATGAGTCAGGGTGGTTTAATGTAACTAGCGGTATTCCGCGAGAGTCCGTTTTGGGACTAGTCTTTTCCATAATATACGTTAACGAGCTTAATGTGAATTTAGTGAATAAAATTTCTAAATTTTCCGACTGATAGAGAGAATCTACAGCGCGATTTTAATAATTTAATAAAGTGGTCTAATAAGTGACAAATGAAATTTAACGTAGATAAATGTAAAGTGATGCGTATTAAGGTTACCACAACAGTAAATTTAACTACACTATGGGAAATAGTGTGTTAAATGAAGCCTCTGAATAAAAAGGTTTAGGCGTCATTGTTACTAAAGATTTAAACTTCTCAAAATAATGTTCAGTCGTGAGCAGTAAAGGTAATAGAGTTTTAGTTATTGTAATTTTGAATATAAATCTAAAGATATTGTTTTGCCATTATACAAGTCGCTTGTTAGGCCTCATTTAGAATATGGTGTATAGTTTTGGTCGCCTTATATAAAGAAGGATGTGTGGTAAACCATACGAAGACAGACTCAAAGAGCTGAAGTTGTTTACGCTTGAAACTCGGCGTTTAAGAAGCGAGTTAATTCAATTGTTCAAAATTTTATTGATAATGTAAATTATAAGAATTTCTTTAACTTCGACGATAGGAATATGACGAGAAATAATGGTTTTAAAGTTAGGAGTAAAAGATTTGAGACAAACATTGCGAGGGGTTTTTCGTCGGTGCTACTGTAGTATGCGGTCTACCTACGATTCGGCGGTCTACCTTTTAATTGTAGCTTCTTATCTTGTTTACTAATTGTTTGTTTACATCCCATTGTCAATCGCCCTTGACGATTGGTTAGGTTTAGTCATGATATTTTCGTTAGTTTTAACGAAAATATCATGACTAAACCTAACCAATCGTCGGTAGACCGCATACTACAGTAGCACCTCTTCGTCTATAAGAGAGTCGAGAGGTAGAATAGCTTACCCGCGGGAGTTGTGGCAAGCACTTCAGTTTATAGGTTTAAGAATAGGTTGAACAGGTAATTTAGTAGCATCAATTTAAAGGACGGGTAAATTGGGGATGTGATTTTTAGCTAGCGTAAGGAGCGACCGACTTTCTTTTTATTTTAAATATAGTAGGAGGTGCTGATCGGGTCTGGTTACAGAGCTCTAGAGTGTCTCAGATGATAGCCCCATTGGTAGAGACGGGAATCTTAATGGGAATTCTCAGGAGTCAAACCCTCCGGAATGCTAATTATTATTATTATTATTATTATTATTATTATTATTATTATTATTATTTTTAAGTATATAAAATGTCTACTCTTAAGTGCATAGTGCACATTTATTGAGCTAGAAGCGGTGATTTCCCTTAGAAGATCAAAATGTACAGTACTAGGAGGCGCTAGTCTGTCCTGGCTACAGAGCACTGGGTGTTGTCATTGTGAGTAAGTTCGGGGGTCAAACCCCGAGAAAGACTACAAAGGGGGTTTTGTAAGGGGAGTTGGCTGGGAATGGTAATGGTCCCTTTGATCGTAAATGCAGTAGTAGGCGCTGGTCAGGTTTGGTGTCAGAGCAATGGGAGTTTTGAAATGATAGATTTTTTTTTTATTTACGTGTTTTTAATAGATGGGGAACCTTGGGAGTCTAAACCTCCGAATAGCTAATTACATTATTTTGGGAAGTCACTCCTTTCTCCCCTTCTCTCTTTCTTTCTTTTGCTCCTTCCTTCTTTCCTTTCTCTATTAAAAGGGTGCTGCTTGAGGGAGAGCTAATTAAGAAAGAGTAGAAGTAGTATTGTTCCCTTTGTAATAAATGTAGTAGGAGGCGCTGGTCGGGTCTGTTTCAGAATATTGGGAGTTCTCAGATAACACCCCATTGGTAGAGAAGGAAGTTTGATGGGATCTCTCGGGAGCCAAAACCTCCGAATAGGTATTTAAATTTTAGGGATGTTACTTGGGTTTACAGTGTCAGTACCTTTTAGGTAAACTGCGGAATATCTAACTTACCTAGCTAGAGAAATTGTTATAGCTTTATATAGAAGTAGCTATGTTCCCTTTTGCAATAAATGCAGTAGGAGGTGCTGGCTGGGTTTGGTTTCAGAGAAATGGGAGTTTTCAGATGATAGGAAGTTTAATGAAATCTCTCGGGAGTCAAAATCTCCGAACAATCATATTTATCGCAGGGAAGCTACTTAGTTATAATGGAACTTTAGTTTTGAATATTGTACATCAAGTTTCCCAATAAAAATAAACAAATTTCGCAAGATAAATAAAAATTATGCACATTATACATTATTTATATTATGCCCAGTGGTGTAGTGCTAAATAAAGAAGTGAGGGAACGCATTTTGAAAGTGTTACTCAGATGCGGGGGGGGGTGACAATGGCGAGCGCGGCGAGCCCATACAGCTGGGGGTCCGGGGGCACTGTAAGCCCCCCGGAAATCTTTTGAAATCTGACCAATTTCAGGGATATTTTGTGGTCATATGCACTGGATATTAGGATATATTCCAAGGTTGAAGATGCAGTATTTCCAGTGTCATTAGATATACGACATCCAGTACGATCAATAAAATAGCTAACAACTGGAATGATTAACTAAAAAAAAGTTAACAACTGGTACGCCGTGGTGACTGTTTCACCAGATCTTTATAGGCTAGCATTGCCTCAGTCGAAGCTGAAAGAAATGAAACAGTTAATGATTCTTTCTCATATTTATTCTATGGGTGGGAATTAAAATTTCTTGACGTTAGAGATTTGTAAGTTCGGATTTATTTGAAATAGTGAGGGAACGCCGTTCCGTCTACCAAAAAAAGTAAGGGAACGCCATTCCCACGCGTTCCCACAGCACTACACCACTGATTATGCCCCATTATGCATGGGGAATTCTTAAATTGTAGGTCTGGCCAGTTGGAGGTACCCTCTAGACCAGTCCTCCTTTATGTTGTTTAAAATTATTCTCCTACACTTAGTCCTCCCCACCACTTTAGAGAGAGACTCCTCTGATTGTATTGTGCCCTCATACCATGATCAAACATCGGGCAACATCTTTTGATTATTTGCCTCTCAACACTTCTAGGTGGGAGACTCTTGAATTCACCGTAGCAACAAATGGTGATCACCCACGAAACACTTTCATTCTCCAGAAGGGACAAGTACACGAGGATATATATATATATATATATACAAGGACCCTCCACTGATATTCCTCGCCAGAAAAAGATTTTCTCTACTCTTGTGATGTCACAACACCGCTAAGTATGAGCAACTCAATATATCACTTGATACTTAAACACCTTTCACGGCGGGAGACCTACGTTGAAAACTGACGACGTTCAAAAAGGGGGCAGGCACATGCACATGACAGACATCCAATTACAGAAAACATTCTCAGACATTCCCCTACCTTGTTAATAGACTAGATAAGAGTTTTATAAAAATGCATGATATTATCTGGGGAATTCCTAAGCGAAGGACGCCCTAAATGAAATCTTCGGTACGGTGGCTTTGGCAGGCTACGGGGAAATGATGCAACAACGAAGTGATGACTTCTTGTATATAATAAATAAATAATTTCTTTAAAAAATGCATGGCGTAGATTAGATTAGTAGTTTAGTATTCATGCTGTCCTTTATTTTCGGCTGTATTCTAATGCGTAACTGAGTACACGAGTTAAGTGTACGCATGGTGTGAATGAACTCTGAAGCTATTCTTGTCCTTACACTTTTCCCTACTTTCCTATAAATCTTCTTTCACTACTATTTTTCTGTCAGCTGTGGCTGGCGGAGGAGGGAGAGAGCCTCGTCTATTCTACATGTATACACGTCTGTAAGCGTAAACATGGTATAATCTTCATTTTCATTTGCTATTTCTATTTTTTCTAGTTCATTCTTGGGCTAGCCTAGAGTGGATATTAGTGTTTTTGTTAGCTTCTCTCTCTCTCTCTCTCTCTCTCTCTCTCTCTCTCTCTCTCTCTCTCACTCTCTCTCTCTCTCTGAAAGACACAAGAGGTTTAATTAATACTACCTCTTATTTAGCGAAGAGAATGAATTGTATTTGTCTAATTAATTTTTGAAGTTTATTGAATCAAAAACAACGACCCGACGCCCTTTTTAATGAAAATACTCTTAAATTTGTTTTCTAAAAAAAAAAGAGAAATTCTCTAACAAAACTATATATATATATATATATATATATATTATATATATATATATATATATATATATATATATATATATTTTTTTTTTTTTTTTTTTAACTGCAACAACACAGTATAATTAATGTAAAGAACCACGCTTGTGTACAAGAGCGTCCGAACAAGATGAGGAAGAGAACGAGCAAATGAAAAATGAGGCACCTCCCAGGAATCGAACCCGGGATATATCCGACCGGCAACTGATGATCCCGGGTTCGATTCCTGGGAGGTGCTCATTTTTCATTTGCTCGTTTTCTCTCCTCATCTGTGCGGACGCTCTTCTACACAAGCGTCGTTCTTTACATATATATATATATTATGAGAGAGGGGATGATGATGCCTGATGTCGGTTCGATTTTCTTTTAAAGACACCTGAACGGCTAGTGTACTCTGCACCAAATTTAGTATACAAATTAAGGAAGAACCAAGTAAGTTTTAGTGACATACTCTCCCCTTCCAGTCCTCCACCCCCCTATGTTGTGTAGGCTAATATATATATATATATATATATATATATATATATATATATATAATATATATATATATACAGGTGGCCCAAACAAAATGGCACCAATTTTGAGAGTTGATACTCAATACCATTGCAGCTAGTGACTTAAAAAAAAACCAAATGAAAGATAATTCTTTTCTCTTTAAATACTTCTTCTTGGCTTATGGTTATAAGCCCATATAATGCCAAAAATGGGCTTCCAAAAAAATATACAAAAAAAGTTGCGCATTTATATTTATTCCTTGATCCTAATTTTAAATGAAATTTTTCTATTCCAGACCCTCAAGATGGGATTGAAGAATCTGGTAAGAACATTATACAAGCACTACGTGAAGAAAAAGGATATTCATTAACAGAATCCTTTACGAATTTCCAAATAGAATTGGAAAAAAAGAACTGTGGCACATTTTTTACAAAAACTTAAAGAAACCGGCAGCAGTCAACGGCGTCCGGAAGTGGTCGACCAAAAAGTATTAGAACGCCAGAAAACATTGAAAAAGTAAATGAAATGGTTTTAAGTCAAGAGGAACAACCGGGAAAAGTAAAAGTGAAGGTGAAGTTGCGAAAGAAACCGGGATTTCACGTTCATCAGTACAGCGAATAATTCGAAAAGATCTTGGGTTGGAAACATTTAAGAGGGTGAAGGTTACTGCTTATCGGAGCCTGTGAAAGAAAGACGTTTCCATCGATAAAAATCTATTGCGAAGATTTCGGTCAAATGAGTCTGTGAAAAAATTTGGTTTTCTGATGAGAAACGATTTACGGTCGAAACACCACGAAATACCCAAAATGATCGGGTTCGTGCAGCAGTGGCGACAAAAACTCATGTTGACCCAAAACGACTTTTGCGTGAAAAAAAACACTTTTCAGATTCGATAATGGTTCCCTTGCAGCGTCATCTGAGAACAAAACATCCATCATTTTTATTCAGCGAGGCGTTAAAATTAACTCAATTTACTACTGTAATGACATTTTGTCTCCAATGTTGTCAGAGATCAAGGAGACGAGCACTGATTTTGTGTTCATGCAAGATGGAGCCCCATCTCATACAGCCAAGGAAACAATAACATTTCTCAATAATAATTGTCCTGGTTTTATCGAACCAAATAATTGGCCACCATGCAGCCCAGATCTAAACACCATTGACTACTTTGTGTGGTCTGCCTTAGAGAGAGAAGTCTACCATGGTCAGAAAATCCGTGATGTGAACCATCTTCGTGAGCGAATTCAGGCTGCATGGAAAATCTCTCACAAGTGACGATCTCAAAGGCAATTTCAAAATGGAGGGCGAGATTACAGGCTGTGGTTGACCATAATGGAGGGCAGATTGAGCCATTTATTGAAAATTAGGTTTAACTTAAAACCACAGAACTTCGTTTAAAGACCGTAAATTAGAAGATAATTAATTAGAAAAAAATAAAAGGAATAAATATAAATGCGCAACTTTTTTTTGTATATATTTTCTTATAAGCCAATTTTTGGCATTACATGGGTTTATAACCATCAAGCTATTGAATAAGTATTTAAAGAGAAAAGAATTATCTTTCATTTGGTTGTTTTTTAAAATCCCTAACTGCAATGGTTATTGAGATATCACTTCTGAAATTTGGTGCCATTTTTTTGGGCCACCCTGTATATACACCGTGTTTACCTTCCACAAGAACTGTTCATTCTAACGAAGGTCAAGCTTGTCTCTCCACCTTAGACCTACAGTTTAAAGTGGAAGCCGAACCACGACACACTACGTTTGATCAGAAATTACAAAGTCCTCGTCTGAACTCGATCTAAGGACCTCCCGATCAGCAGCACACCGTGTTAACCACTAGGCTACCCAGGGTACCCATTTATCTACAAACCATTTTTATTGTATGGAAGGATAAACAGCTGGGTTTGCTACGCGCCGACTGGCATCATCGGCAATCGAACCCGGGGCCGGTGGATTCTTAGTCAACGATGCTAACAACTACACCACCCACGCACGCATATATATATATATACATATCAGTGGTGTAGTGGTTAGCGCAGCAAAACCCAGCTGTTCATCCTTCCACACAATAAAGAAAGTGGCTGGTAGATAAATGGGTACCCTGGGTGGCTTAGTGGTTAAGACGCTGGGCTGCTGGTGGGCGTGGTTCGGATTCCACGTTCAACTGTAGGTCTAAGGTGGAGTGAAAAGCTTGACCTTATTCAGAATGAACAATTCGGGCGGAAGCTAACCAAAGGTTATATATATATATATATATATATATATATATATATATATATATATATATATATATATATATATATATATATATATATATATATATATAGTTGTTATAATTAAATTTGAAATAAAGATATTGATTTTTATTAACCACAAAATTGGATTCTGTTTAATTATTTTCATTGTCTGAATGAATGACATTTAATTTACTTTTTTTAAAGTAATTCTAAATGAGTTTCCCATTTGCAAATAGAAAAAGAAAACGGAGAATTCTCTCGATGACTGATGCGGTTCGGCAAAGTTGCAAAAATGACATCCGAGAATTTTTTGAATATTTTTGGGAGACAAAACACGCTATTTATGTTAATTTAATATGTCTACGTTGCAGGTATATATATATATATTATAGATATATAATATATAATATATTATATATATATATATATATATATATATATATATATATATGGATAGAAAGATAGATAGATACCTACATAGATAGATCGGTAGTGTGTGTGTGTGTGTGTGTGTGAAAACGATTTTTGCTTTGTGACAATAAAATCCACACTAATAGACAGAGTTGATTTGCATAACAGTTTCGATGCCCAATGGCATCCTCTTCGGGTGGATACCACCCGAAGAGGATACCAGTGGGCATCGAAACTGTTGTGGAAATAAATTCCGTCTATTGGTTTGGGTTTTGTCACATTTCGACCTCCACGTAAAAAAGTGAAATTCTGCATTGAATTTTTGCTTGCTGCTAATTTTTTTTTTTTTGTCCTATTCACTAAAAAATCCGATTATATAAAAATAAATATATAGTTTCAGTGCATTGTTGTTTATACGTTTTAAAAACAAAAGAATAAACACAACTCGCGAATCGTTGCACTAATGGTGTGATCTGGGTATAATAAAGTGAAACGTGCGATGATACGGAGTCCATTGTAATATAAAATACTGCGCAGTGTATTTACCAGTGATGTACGACTCGAGACCGGTTTCGAGACCTTTTTTCTCGGTCTCGGGTGCTTAGGTCTCGGTCTCGGTCTCGATCTCGATCTCGGCCATGGTAGTCTCGACTACATCATTGTGATGTTCCTCAAGTGCAACGAAAACTCGTTTTAAGTAGGCAGTTAACTGCTTAAAACTGTCCCAAACTATGAATTTGTGAATAAATTGAGAGTAAATTTTGCAACTATCACTCGATAACCTCTTTACAATCTTTATTCCTCAATGGGAAATACAGAGCTTACGAATTAGGCATTACAAATACGGAATACATGCAAAAATTACATATGGTCTCGGTTTCGGTCTCGGTCTCGAGACCTTTTTCTGGTCTCGGTCTCGATCTCGGCTATTGTGGTCTCGACTACATCACTGGTACTTACCTTAAGACTTGACACGTATATTAATTAAGGTGTACATAATTATGGACGAGTTTAGTAAAATATAGTTTGATTCATCTTTACGACTGAAAGGAGTTGTAGAGTTACGTTATAGAGTTACGTTACTCTAAACACATTCTGTCTTCCGCCTGGATTTAATCATTGAATGGCATGACACCAAGAACCGAGATTATAATCAAATGTTTAACATCTAAATTTAACATTAAACCTTAACCATAGTGTAAATAAATTCAATTTCTCGTAAACTTTAAGACTTGACTAATCGTATCGACAGTGTACAAAAACACGTGATGCCAAATCTTACTTCTTCTTCTTCTTCTTCTTAGAGAAATCAGCGATCTTTGGGTCATGAATTTGGTAGTAAGCCCTCGAATATTTTGCGATGAACATCCAAAATCCACAGTAAAGCCTAAAGCTTAAGGGCCAAATTAAATAAAATTAATAGTGCAGTTTCACAATTATTTATGTCATTGTAAATTGTAAAACGAATGTATTTATTTTATTATTAATAAAGGTTATTCAATTCAATTCAAAAACATCTCAAAAGATGAGAAAATGCGAGTGCGATAATGCGATGATTCGGAGGTGATCAACATTTTTTTTTAGAACATTAAGGGTAGTAAAGAAAAATTCGTGATCCCCCTTTCCCTAAATGATAATGCAGCACATACTTCAGCTGCAAAAACAGCTGGAAAGGTTGGTAAGAAGTGGGTACGTAACCTGTTCACGATAAACTGGTTGAATTTTCTTCTGTCAACACCCTACAGTTGCCATTTTGGATAGCAGAGGAAAGTGAGTATCCAGAACTGGTGTCTGAAACCTTGACACTAAGTTTTAATTCCATTTGCAGTCTCATACTTATCCGAACTGAGGTTCTCATCAATAGTTGCAATTAAAACAAAACAATGAAATTGACTTTGTGTTGATTTACGTTTAGTCTATTCAACCAAATAAAAGAAGAGTAAAAAATTACAGAAGTTTTTCACTTAAAGAAAATAGTCTGATTTTACATATTATTGTAATTTTCGTTGGAAAAATGTAGGATTATTTATTTTTGTTAAGATTCAGTACACTCCTGAGCAGCCGCCCCCAGGCGATCCCTAGGTTGGGAAATAACCGAGAGAAATAATTATAAAGGTCTTGCCAGGAACAGTTTACACGTGCATGATCTGTCATGGAATGTAACTGACTAGAACCAGACGAGGTAGAGGTTGGTGGACAGGTGAACGAAATTGATTAGGTGTGACATGTGGGACAGGGGACCATGAAAACGAGGATGGAAAATGACCTCAGAACACGAGGCTCAAAACTTTTTAACGTGCTGCCGAAATAACTAAGGAACCTCTAACACACGAACCTGAATAATTTCAAGAACCAGCTGGGCAGGTTCTCGTGCAAAATCTCTGACTAGCCATACTTTGCTGGCTACGAGAATAGGAGAGGAGTGGAAATAAACCCTGTCCTCCACCATATAAATAAATGAGGCGGGATGCTGCAGAGGAGTCGATCCTGAACCGTCATTCGAAGCCATCATAAGGTATTTTATATATATATATATATAATATTATATATATATAATATATATATATATATAATATCTATATATATATATATATTGGTCCATTATTCTATATATATCGAAAATAGATTAAGTATCATTATTTATTCATTATAAATTTGCATATTTTGATTGCAACCTCATTACCTTTCTATATATGTATAGAACTGTATTAACTGATCATACAAATCTATATAAAGGAGTAATTGTGAATACAGAGTTTACAGTCGAAAACGACCCTAGGGGTACACGTACCCCCGGTTGAAAACCCCCAGGTCTATTTCTTATAAATTCTAATTAAATACGTCATCACTTGCGAGTAGCACGGCAACTTTAATGCCTCTATTCTTGCACAAGAAGGTTTTAATTATGAACTCCTGACAGCTTAAAAGTAAATTCAGTTCTTATGTATGCAGGTGTGTGTGTGTGTGTGTGTGTGTGTGTGTGTGTGTGTGTGTGTGTGTGTGTGTGTGCGCGCGTAAGAGGCATTCTACAACAAAAAAACAAAAAGATTCAGGGTAAATGCGTTTCACTAAACCTTTGTAACGCTGCCTTTTGTGAGTTCGAAAGAGAAGCGTCGTTCAACCGACAAATCAACACAAACTGGTCTTCAATACTGAATACGCCTCAGGATCAACAAAATATTTTCACCAAAGCGAGAATTTCGTGATGGCTGGAAAAGTGGTGCTTCTAAAGTAGTGCTGCAAACTTCCGTCTGTTCATACGATCATTCAAAGGTCCACCGTTATTAGCTTCCCTTACTTGTATTTGCCAACTGTTTTGATGAAAAAGGAATCTCGGCCAGGTCCAAATCATTCATCAAATTATTCTTTCTTTCTTTCATTAAATTCAGTCGCAAAATGAAGCGTTACGTTTCTTTTGAAGCGTCAACGTGAAGCGTCACTTTTTTTTGAAGCGTCAACGTGAAGCGTTACGTTTCTTTTGAAGCGTCAACGTGAAGCGTCACGTTTCTTTTGAAGCGTCAACGTGAAGCGTCACGTTTCTTTTGAAGCGTCAACGTGAAGCGTTTCGTTTCTTTTGAAGCGTCAACGTGAAGCGTCACGTTTCTTTTGAAGCGTCAACGTGAAGCGTCACGTTTCTTTTGAAGCGTCAACGTGAAGCGTCACGTTTCTTTTGAAGCGTCAACGTGAAGCGTTTCGTTTCTTTTGAAGCGTCAACGTGAAGCGTCACGTTTCTTTTGAAGCGTCAACGTGAAGCGTTACGTTTCTTTTGAAGCGTCAACGTGAAGCGTTACGTTTCTTTTAAAGCGTCAACTGAAGCGTCAACGTGAAGCGTCAATGAAGACGCATCTTTTCAAAAAGGCTCAACTTTACTCGCCGATCACCAATCTTCGTTCTCTTCATACTCGACGTCAACGAAGGCTCCTTTTTCTTTGGGGCACTCATAGGCACTCGTAGGCACGTGATTCTAAGTAACGCTTGAAGCCATTTCCATCGAAACCGCAGAAGCTCCACCTTTCATCTTCGTCACCGTTTAACGACAATCTTCGATCGTTATTCGACATTTTATACAATCTTTTCATATTAATATTTTCCAAATAATGGTTTCCTTCTTTATGTACTTCATTCTATCTATCTATCTATCTATCTATTTATCTATCTAACTAACTAACTATATATCAGGGCCGTACCAAGGCAGGGGCGTGCGGTGCGGCCGCCCAGGGCGCCGACGTGTGTGGAGACGCCAAGTTGTTGGTCTTAGAGCTGGCACGTAGAATGAAAGTTGGATTTTTAATTAAATATGTATTATGTATTGTTTATGTATTAAATAATTATATATTTTAATTAATTATGTACTTTTATCATAAGCAATTTGCATATGTTCCGAATTTAATGAGGTGGGGAGCGCATCAGGAATGCCTTGCACAGGGCGCTATCACAGGTTGGTACGGCCCTGATATATATATATATATATATATAATATATATATATATATACAGTATTATATATATATATATATATAATATATATATATATATATATATATATATATATATATATAGTGCGCCTCGGTGGTGTAGTGGTTAGCATCGCTGACTACAAATTCATCTACCCCGAGATCGAGACCCGGTGACGGCAGGCGGTACGCGGGAAAACCCAGCTGATCATTCTTCCACACAATAAAAATTGGTTGGTAGATAAATGAGTAGCCTAGTGGTTAAGACGCTGTGCTGCTTATCGGTAGGTCATGAGATCGTGTCCGGGCGAGAACCTTGTAATTTCTGACCGCCCGTGGTGGAGCGTGGTTCGGATTCCACGTTAAACTGTAGGTGTAAGATAAAGTGACAATCCTGATCTTCGTTAGAATGAACAATTCGGGCAGAAGCAAAACCAAAGTTAAACCAAGGTTATATATATATATATATATATATATATATATGACAACATCCAAGAAGTTCATTTCCCCAACTACAAGCAGAAACAGGGTGAGTAGCCAGCCAAACCCAAACCGATGAAAACGACTGAGAGTGAACCCAGAGCCTCACTGCCCAGAGTCCGACGCCGTAATCAATGAGCTACCGTACGCTGACATACGTATATCACACACACACACACACACACACACGCATTTTATGTGTATATATATATAATATATATATATACAGGGTGTCCCATAAGTCCGGCATCATAAGAGAAATTCATATTTTTCTATTTCTACAAACCATAATTCATATTTTTCTCTTTCTACAGGCCATAATGTCTGTGAGCAAGGAAGAACGAATCCAGATAATTCTACTCATAGGAAATCGGAGTCAAAGAGAGGCCGCTGCTGAATTTAACAGACTGCATCCAGACCGCGAGCCAATAACACAGAGTTGTGTTAGCAGACTTGTTGCAAAGTTTAAGAAAACAGGATCCATAGAAGATAAACCACGCAGTGGACCTTCAAGGAGGTCCACTGACGATGATACAGCGCGACTGCTATCCTGGCTCATTTTAACAGAAGTCCCAATAAGTCTCTTCGGCGATTGTCCGCCGAGACAGGAGTGTCGAAAAGTAGCATCCATCGCATTCTTCAGGCTCACAAATGGCATCCATATAAACTTCAGATCCTACAGAAATTAAGCGAAGATGATCCCGACCGGCGGATGGAATTTTGTGAATGGGCTACGGAACAATATGCTCGGGATGCCAATTTCCCGTCCACCTTTCTGTTCAGTGACGAGGCTGTTTTTTATGGAAATGGTGAGGTAAATCGACAGAACACCCGCTACTGGTCTCAAAACAACCCTCACTGGTATACCTCTTCAAAGGAACAAGGTGCATCTCAGGTGATGGTATGGTGTGGCATTTGGAAGGATCGCATCATAGGCCCCCTCTTTTTCGATGAGCATGTCACTGGAGGCACCTACCTACGTATTCTCAAGGAAGAAGCATTTCCAAGTGTCTTGAACGAAGAAGGAAATTTCCCAACATGGTTCCAGCAAGACGGCGCTCCTGCGCATTACAGCACCCAAGTAAGGGAATACCTGTACCAACAATTCCCTGGTCATTGGATAGGACGTCGAGGGCCTGTGGAATGGCCAACTAGAAGCCCGGATCTCACGCCACTAGATTTTTATCTCTGGGGCCACTTGAAAGCGCTGGTATACGCAGAGAAAATTAGGAGTGTTGAACATTTGCGGCAGCGCATTATTGGGGCATGTAACACCATTACTCCTGACATCATTCACCGTGTGCTTGCTGACTGGGTATCACGTCTGAATTTGTGTATTGAAAACAATGGTGGACATATTGAGCACGTTTTGTAAATAAAAGCTTTTGCTTTGCCTTTTTTTATTATTTTTCCTATGATGCCGGACTTTTGGGACACCCTGTGTATATATATATATTTTATTATTTTTTATTTTTTTTTTTTCCAGTCTGTCCTTTCATTCGAGAAAGCTGGTAAAAGAGGGAAGATTGCTCCCTCTCCCTCCGACACGACTTCGTGATAGGTCTTTTTTATCTCTACCATTTTTTTCATTCCCAATAAAGAAATAAAGAATTTAACTCCCCCCCCCCCTCCCCCCGCCTTTGTTCTTCATCCTCGACAGACAGACAAAAGTCAATTTACAAATTTAATTCTATCAACAATAGAAACGGTTTTAATATTGCGAGGTATATTATATATATATATATATATATATATATATATATATATATATATATATATATATATATATATATATATATATATATATATATCTATACATATATATATTCCCTAGAATCGCGTCGCTGTCGCTGCAGTGTGCGCGGCTCCCATTCTGTTAATGTAAATCACACGCGACTCGAGTCGTCAGTCGTGAATCGCAAGACGATCCTGTGTGGGGTCGTCCTAAGACGAAATAATCTAAGCATTTTAAGGTGGTCAAACGCCTAAAATATTTTTACAAACAATAAACTGAAATTAACAATTTTCGTTCTTTTAATTTACATTTTCTTTAATTTTCTTTCACTTTTAAATTTTTAATTTTTAATTTTTTAATTTTCTTTAATTTTCTTTCATTTTAATTTTCTTTAATTTCCTTTAATTTTTATTTTTATTTAATTTTCATTAATTTTCTTTAATTTTTAATTTTCTTTAATTTTCTTTAATTTTCTTTAATTTTCTTAATTTACATAATTAACAAGTTCGTATAAATTACTCGTATGAATAAGGTTTAAGGAATGGAGGCGAAATATCAGTTTACCTGACGAACACCTCTGTTAGAATGGGAAAATGTTCGTTATGGCCGACCAGGGGCGTCCGCAGGGGGGGTGCAAGGAGGGGGAGAAGGGCAAGCGAGGCCCATATATTTATAGTCGAGTATCGGAATATCGTTGTTTGGACACTAACCCATTAGTGTCCAGCATCACTTCACTGATTTTGTTCTGGCTAACGCCAGACGATTTTATTCAGTCTCGGAAAAAAGACCTCTGGGCGCTAATGGGTTAACTGGGTTTAGTTTGAGGTTAAGTCCCAGTTTTTCGATAATTTTCCATATGTAAATTATGGTGCATCTCTCATTCCTTCTTCTTCTCTCCTTCTTCTTCTCTCCCTCTTCTTTCCAAATAAAACAGATTTAATTTAATATACGAGTATATATTATTTCCGGTTCAAACCGGAGCCAACTTCCTTTATGAAGTTCCTTTATTTAAAATCCCCTCTCGTACCTCAGTTTAGTCTACTTCACTAAAATACCTCGTAAACTTAACCTGAAGACGTCCAGTGTGTATATACTGGAAACATTAATCACTATATTTGACGTTGTAATAAATAAACTTGGTCTTCTATTGAAATTTTTACTTCATTTTGTCCTCAAATAAATTCAAAATTATTAACAGAGAAAGCCTTAAAATTATTATTATTATTATTATTATTATTATTATTATTATTATTATTATTGAGTGGCTCCCGTTAGCGCAATGATTTCGGTGTCCAACTCTAGGCGGTAAGGCTCTGGGTTCGTTCCCGGTTGCTGCCGGCTGGGTTGGGTTGAGCCGCCACTCACCCTGTTAATACTGAAGCTCAGGTGACCCATCGGTGCATACTCCCCCCCCTCCCCCCACTGCGTGGAAATGAGTTTCGGATTATCATTATGATCATCGTTATTATTATTATTGCTATTACAGTATTAACTCTCAGTCGTGGCTCTCTTCTTCTTCTATTGTGGGGGGGGGGCGATTTTGCGGGCATTCTCCCTTGGCCCCTCCTTCCTCCATAAAAAAAATCTTCTTACCAATCAATTTTAACGTCGTCATAAATAAATATATGTTAGAATAGAAGCCTTTCTAAACATAATTACGTTACGTGTGACGTCCCAAAACCGCTTCCCGTTAGATCAGCGAAGTTAAATGATATTGGTTCTGTTCAGTAGTTGAATAGAGGACCGTACTTTGCGTCTAGATGATGTAGTGACCAATAGTTTAGATCCCGCGTAAAGCTGTAGATCCCCTTGGTCACGTGACCTTACCAACCCCAAAACATAGTATTATTTTGTTGGTACAGTAGCTTCTCACTAATATTTTTTCACATTAATAGACGTACAGTTTCGGAAATAAGTTCGCCTCAAAACGTAAAATTTATATAAAAAATTACCAATTGGTAACGACTATTTTCTGAAAATTTTTATTGTCAAAAAATGGATAAAATATTAAAAAAACCAAAAAAAAACAAAATGTTGCCAATTATTAATTTTCTTTTATTTTTTTAAGAAATCTTATGCTTCTAGGAGAAAATTCCCTCCCCCAAAATAGGGAATTTTTCCCCTTCCCTCAAACTGTACATTTTTAACAACACCCATACCGCACGAATGTGAGTCTGGTTGCGCGAAAGTAAATTGATATTACTTCCCCCAACCCAACACCCGAGTGGGATGATACGCATCGTTGACGGCTCCCCATTCACTGTAATTATTACTTTAGATTTGGCTACAGAAGCGGAATCTGACAATCAGACTATGTAACTATTGTTGGCTCCCATTTTAATTCGGTAACTCTTTTGTCACTTTCCTGGAACGAAGTTCAAATTATAATAAAAATTATAATTATAATAATGTAACATGCAAGAAGCTCATTTCCTCACTACGTGATGGTGAGTGTGCCCCAAAGGTTACCTGACCCAGAGCAGAAACGCAGTAAACGACTAACTCCATTTCACCTGATGCTACCCGCCGGGAGCGAACCAACGCTACACCGGCTGGAGTAACCACTAAACTCGGGTGCCAAATAATAATAAGACTCACTCTCCAAATAATAAAACTTTAAAAAATCAACAAAACTAAAAACTTTTAACAATGAAAATTAAATATATTAAACTTTCAAATAAATATACAAGGTGTTCCATAAGTCCGGTCTCATAGGAACATTTATTTTAAATTAAATTTACGAAAGTAATGCATTACAATTAAAACAAATGTTCAAATTGATGTCTTGTTTTGGGACTTTTTTTTTGGTTGCAGATAGAATAACACACAATGGCTAATATGGAAGTGAGTTACATTCGTAAGGAAAAGGCCTCTGACTTTTCCTCAGGAGTGTAACTCACTTCCATCAATTTGAGCATTTGTTTTAGTTCCAACGTATTACTTTTGTAATTTTAATTTAAAACAAATTTTCCAATGAGACCGGATTTATGGACACCCTGTATATTAACTTTACGGATTACTATATTACTAAATTAGGTACAGTCGGATAAAACTTACAGTAACTTTATTATAAAGAGTTCATACGCACTGTTGTTTTCATTAAAGTGTTGGGGAGGGGTAACATCGTTCGATATTGAGGGATTGGCGAGGACGATACGTTGTAGGAATTACGACATCTCATCGACATTCCATCGACAAATATATTGAAACAAACAAACAAGCTTTATTCAGGAAGACTACATTACATAATGCGTACAACATCATATCTGTAGAGAGTTACACAACAGAGCTGGGCATTTGCGGCATATTTTGCGGTACTGCGGTACTTGCGGTACCACCGCACTACCACCCCGGGCCCCCATAACGCAGTACCGCAAAGGATCGCTGAAAGTACCGCAGTACCGCTACCGCATTCAAATTTCCGCGTACCGGTTTGGTACCGGTTTGGTAGTGCAGCAGTACCGCAGTACCGCAATATGCCGCAAGTGCCCAGCTCTGTTACACAATATTGGTATTAATGTTTAATTTGGTATTTTTAGTGGCAAGTAGTCCAGTCAGAGCATTCTTATATGAATATGCCGCCGTTGGGAATCATGAGACTCAGAGCTGGGCATTTGCGGCATATTTTGCGGTACTGCGGTACTTGCGGTATCACCGCACTACCACCCCGGGCCCCCATAACGCAGTACCGCAAAGGATCGCTGAAAGTACCGCAGTACCGCTACCGCATTCAAATTTCCGCATACCGGTTTGGTACCGGTTTGGTAGTGCAGCAGTACCGCAGTACCGCAATATGCCGCAAGTGCCCAGCTCTGCATGAGAGGTTCTCGAATAAAAATCTTTGGAATTCACTTCAATCTTTACAAAAGAAATTAAAATAAATAAAAATAATAGAAACTAGAGTTGCAATTAATTAATTTCTGTGATTACAAATGAAAATTGAGATATTCTTAGAAATGACAGTTAAAAATGGTGGTGAACAATACGGTAAACAATACTTCTTCAAACACCAATAATAACGCAACTCATTTCTATAATTACAAATGAAAAAATTAGACAATCTTAAAGAAATATGATTACGGATAAATGAAGCGCATTATACATACGCCATAATATGAGAGAGAGAGAGAGAGAGAGAGAGAGAGAGAGAGAGAGAGAGAGAGTTATAAGGAAAAGGAGGAAGCCTCAAAGACCTCAAAGACCTCCACTCTGGGAGGTTCCTGTTATTAAACAATTTTATTTTTCTTTCAACTATTCTAGCAGTAGTAGAAAACTGTATACAAAAGTAGAGAGAGAGAGAGAGAGAGAGAGAGAGAGAGAGAGAGAGAGAGAGAGAGAGAGAGAGAGAGAGAGAGAGAGAGAGAGAGAGAGAGATTTTAAGGGATGTTCAAGCGAAGTTTATCCTTATCGCTTCTGTGACTACTATATTAGCATTTTTATTTTTATTTCCCTCTGGGTCACAGGGTGCCGCAAGGAAGAAAGTATTTCTATGGACATCTTCTCTTTCTTCACTGTAGAGTTTATCGTTTACATTCTTTTGGTCTTCAACAAATTTTTGTAGTGATGATATTTTCTCATTGAGGGTGTTGTTGACGAGTTGTTTTAAGTCAGTTGTTCTTTTTTTAACAAGTTTTTCGTTTCTTATTCTATTTATTTATCTTTTATAATCTTTTATCTATTTTTATCTTTTATCCGTCTTTGAGTCCAATTCCGCCATGTATTCAAGGAAGGAGTAGTATGAATGCATTTAAGACAGAAATTCTTTATTTGTCGCCTTACCCGACTTCAGTTGCTTGGTGTTGCTGTGAGCAAAATTGTTCTACTCTTCCCTTAAAGGATGCCCCACCCACCCCACTTCTGCAGACGACGTGGGGTAATTCTTCTTTCATTCGCCATTTTGCTATTCTGTGTATAACGTCTGCAACACGATGAAATAATGCGTCAAATATCATGTCACTTATTAAATCGCTCTTCTTACTTTGAATGTTAAATTGCTACATGAATTGTGGGTTAAATTAAGTTAAATTCAGTTAAGTTAGGTTAGGTTAGGTTAAGCTAAGTTAGATTTTAGAGTGTCGATGTTCCGGTCATGTCAATCGGATGGTTATAGGTCCGATGTTGGTTCCTCGGTCTTTTATCTCGAAGCGTTCCGGTGTTAATGGATGGTTCATTATATGACATTGATAACCGGCTACGGATTTGCTTGGTTTGCTGGGATGCTTATTGGTGTTGGCAGAAACTCCTGTATGCTCGTTCATATATATATATATATATATATATATATATAGGGTGAACCAAATGTAGGTGGACAGTAAATGATAACGTTTATTTTGAGAATACATATTTAATTTTTTTGTATACTATAATACAAAATAAAATTTTAATAAATTTAGTTATAATATTTAATATAATAAAACAAAAACACCATAGTTATAATGAACACCATAGTTATAATATAATATAACACAAACCGTATTCAACCTACTGTCCACCTACTTTTGGTTCACCGTGTATATATATATATATATATATATATATATATAAGGTTAACGAAAGTAAATAAACATGTTTGTATTTTTCATATTTTTAGATTTGATAATAAAAGTGAATAAATAATAAACAATCTATTAAATGAATATATTTAGAATGATGTTCATTCCCACTTTCCATTATGTAAAAGTGACACACCTTCTCGCATTCTATTGATGAGCTTCGTCATTTGCTCTTGAGGACAATTATCGTAGTGTCTATTTACTTTCGTCAACTCTTATATATATATATATATATATATATATATATATATATATATATACAAGCTCATGGTAACAAGTTAAAATTTATTTTGGCATGAATTTTATAATGACTATCAATATTTTCACAACAAAATTTAATTTAAAAATTCGCCAGTAACTTTCTTTTTTAACTTTTTTATTTTTAACCGAAGCAAATTTAACATGAAGTGTGAAGCGAAAAATGAAGAAATTGCGAGTTAACATCGAGTTGAAAGCAAACTAGTGGAGCGTGTTAATATTATCTCAGAAGAAGCTAATGATCCTCGCTTGGATAACTTGACAGAAAAAGAAAGCTCGGTTAACTTTATACTTTTTTTACCTAGGAACGAGGGGGTCAAGGGCGAATGCCAGCAAAAATACCCCCCCCCAATGGGGAAAGAAGAGAGTGAAAATCAAGGTCCAAGGTTTACGAAATACCTGGACACTCTGCGTTTGAAAGATTGAAAGTCATAGAGAGGGGAAAAGGTGGACTGAGGAAGATTGTGCCATAGTTGACCGGTTTAGTAGATGAAAGACTGGAAATACCGATTAACCCTCGCGTTAGAGAGTTGGACAGAAAAAGAATGAGAAAGCGTAGAAAGTCTGGTGCTGCGTGCTCTCCTTAAAGGAGGAGGCACGCAGTTAGACAGTTCAGAAGAACAGTGTCCGTCATAACAGCGATAGTAAAGAGAGAGCGAGGCAACACTCCGGCAAAGAGAGAGATTGAAGACAGCCAGAAAGAGGTGGAGATAATGTTGAATGTTTGGATGTTAGTTTCCAGACTGATAACACTATAAAAGTGTCTGAGGAGAGTAAGCGTGAAAGTACAGTAAAGTTAGTGAGGTGCGCATGAAGGGAGATAAAGTGTTCATGCATTGTTGTACATGTTTCTTATATATACTCTATATATCAAAATAGTATAGGTAATATATTTTCATAAACTTATAATTTTGAAGGAAACTAAGTACTGGTATGTACATAGGCGGATCCAGAGTGGGGTAAATTGGACGTAAGCATTCAAACGTTTTACCTAATTTCGTTTAACCAGGATGTATGGGGCCTCCAAATTAAGCCCCGTTGCTTCAGTTAAACCCCCTGGCCCTCCCTCAGGACCCTCCTATGGGTATATACTTGGAAATGTAGTATGTTTGGAGTGAAATTTGGACGAAAATGATCAAATGGCCTGTTATTCTCTCATTATAAATGTGGAAAAGGATGTAATTTGTATGACTGGTAAACTTCTTTATATTAATGTAGTTAAAAAATATATGAACTGGTTTATATCAATATACAGGGTGTTTCAGGTCGGCCCTAGAAATATGGAAATTGGCGGAATTTGTAGTTTGTATTTGGTATTTGAAGTTTGTCATAGTAATTCCGCCAATTTCCATATTTCCATATTTCTAGGGTCGATCTGAAACACCTTGTAGATAAGGATATAAAAAAAAGGGATCACCTGAAGATCAGGGCCCCCCAGCCTTCTTTAATTAGCTTTATAAGGCTAACTAACGAAAATATCACGACCTGACCTAACCAATCGTCAAGGGCGTACAGTTGACCTAACGATTGGTTAGGTTAGGTCGTGATATTTTCGTTAGTTAGCCGTATAAGCTAACTAAAGAAGGCTGGGGGCCCTAATCTTCGGGTGATCGAAAAAAAAGTTATGTTAAGTTCATAGATTCTTTAAGAAAATAAGGTAGGATACGTTAACTGGAAATTTTATTTGAGTGACTTCAGTAATATTTTATATTGGTACGTAAGACTAATTTAAATGACTTGTTGTACTTGGCATAATTTAATTATTTTTAGTTTTAAGTGCGGAAATTAGAATTTACAAAAATGAAGAAAATTTTGTTTTTAGTTATCAATACTGTAAGGGACATATTTATAAGTTGAGTTATATTAATCGTACTAATTATAATTATCATAATAATGAAATTTCTGGTTATTTAATATTTATGCCTTATGGAATGGGAATTTTGGGAATTTAGGAATTTTAGGAAAATATGCAGAAATAATATAATATAATGTCGAATAATAAGCATGATATAGCATAGCGTTGAATAGTTTATTAGCATAGATGTCATGAAAACGTTCGTGTCACCTTCAGGGCCCCAGCCTTCTTTATAAGGCTAACTAACGAAAATATCACGACCTAACCTAACCAATCGTTAGGTCAACTGTACGCCCTTGACAATTGATTAGTCGTTATATTTTCGTTAGTTAGCTTTATAAGGCTAACTAAAGAAGGCTGGGGGCCCTGATCTTCACGTGATCCGTCATTTTGATTAACTATAAAAATATGAAAATACAGTAGCTGTCTGGCCAAAAGTTTTCTTTTCGTACGCTTATTCGGAACCTTTCACATTTCCGGAGTGCTCAGTTCTGCTTGAAATGTTATACATTTCCATCAAGTCACGGAAGCAAGTTGGCAAGATTCAAGGAAAGAGAAAAGACTTAAACGGGAATAAAAGCCAACAAACTTCGCAAAAGTATTAATGAATATACTCGTACATAATTATGCGAAATAGATAGACTTAAATTTTTAATTTAATCATTCAAACGAAAAAAGTCCTCGCATGAAAATTTATTAATATTAATACAAAGAACTTTAACATTATGAAATTTAATAATAATAATAATAATATTAATAATAATACTAATAATACTAATAATAATAATAATAATAATAATAATAATAATAATAATAATAATAATACGCTACAGCAAAACGAATTTACTTTAAAAACATTTACTTTTCTTAGACTTAAGAAGTGAAGTTTGCAAGACGATATATATGTATATACACAAATGATACAAACGCTTAAACGTATATACAGGGTGTTTATAAAGTCCCTATCTATTTCAGTGAAAACGTAGCAAAAAGGGTAAAATTCAATAATAGAAGGCATAAATTTAATGAATACTTAAGCATATGATTCTACATGAGCACCATCAGTATCTCTACAGAGTTCGAATCTGTCAGCAGCATTGCGGAACACATTTTGGTGCATGACAGGGGTTATTTTTGTAATTACTGTTACGATACGAGCACGTAAATCTTGCAGATCTGTAATCCTCGTTTGACAGACGTTTGATTTGATAAAGCCCCATGCAAAGAAATCCAAGGGCGTTAGGTCTGGAGATCGAGCCGCCCAGGGACTGTTGCCTCCACGTCCGATCCACCGATTTGGAAATCGTTCATTTAGGTACTCCCGAACAATGTTTGCGTAATGACAAGGTGCCCCATCTTGTTGAAAGATGACGGTGTTTAAAATGCCATCTGAATGAAGTTGGGGTTCCAGGAATTGCTGAAGCATGTCCAAATAAATAAACCCTGTAACTGTAGTTTCAACAAAGAAAAAGGGCCCATAAATCTTAGATTTTGTCATACCCAACCAGACAGTAACTTTAGGAGAATCTCGTTCCCACTGATAGAAATCAACTGGTTTTTCATTAGCTCATATGCGGCAGTTATGGCGATTAACCTTTCCACACATGTGGAAAGTTGCTTCATCACCGAAGAGAATGTGGTCCATTAAATTTTCATTCTGAATGTGTTCAACAAGATCGGCACACATTGCACTTCGCTTTGGATAACCCTCTTCGTGTAAGTCATGAAGCCCTGACTGTGATAACTTCTCTTCTTCAACGTCGATTTCAAAATTTTGTGGACAACGTGATGTGATGCGAATTGACACGCTTGGATGTTCATCGATAACATTACGTACCGCATTTATAGCATGCTCAAAAAACACTCGGACGTCCAGATCTTGACTCATCATGAACAGATCCAGTTCTTTTAAATTTATTAAGCAAATCACGAATTGTCTCGTCTGTAGGACCTGGCTCGTGAAATGTCCTTTCAAACCCCTCTCTAATTTCTTTGCATTACTTTCCTTTGATCCGAAGTGTCACCACCATCACACGTTCTCGTACGTTCATTTTCATAGGGTTCCGCAACAAAAATAAATAAAAACCGTTAATTCAACGAAAATAGATAGGGACTTTATAAACACCCTGTATTTTTACACGCAAATGAAAATACATCTATTACAATTTTACCTTAAAACTACATTAATTATTTTATTAGATAAGAAATAAAATTAATTTTGTGTTTATTTTATAGAATACATCTATTTTCTACGACTTTATATTCCGATTTTCTCTTCCAGGTTTAAAACAATAATGAAAACACTCGTAATATCTTTTGTACGTAAATCGTAAAGAAAAACGATGACGTAATAGTTTAACGTCTTTATTCAAAGCTTATGTTTATCTTTAACGGAGAAGTTGTTGCGTGTGTGTGTGTGTGTGTGTGTGTGTGTGTGTGTGTGTGTGTGCGCGCGCGCGCGCGTGTGAATGATTTCTTCAAATACAGTAACCATTTTTTTTAAGTCGGGTGGCAAATTATTTTCCATTTTGACTTCGAATTGAGTGAATAGAATTTCTTCAAATAACTTTTTGAATAGAAATGAATGCTCAAGTTATTATGACTAATTTGATCAGCTTTCTCCTTCGTCTTTATTTTTCAGCTCAAATATTTAACTTACTTTAATTTTGAGTTTTTATAAAATAAATTTTAATGGTACTTAATGGTAATGGTACTTTAATGGTATTTCAGTGTTTGGTTTAATCATTAAATGAATATTACTAAAATAATTTTACAAGATTTTAACGTGTGGGTTTCTTTCTTTGGTGCCAAGGATCATTACCGTGTAGGAAAACACCCCTAACAATTATTGTGAATTCAAATGACTAATACGCATCAGATTTCTTAAGAATCTGTTTACATATTATTATTCCCCATTTCAAGTACCATCCCCTATTTATGATTTGAGTCTATAAAAAGAGTTGAGAGCTAACGCTCGAGACAGAAAGGGACAGACGGACAGACAGCAAAAGAGCGGGACAGACAATGGTACAGAAAAGAGAAGGAAGCGGAGACAGCCAAGATAAAGGCGAAAGCTGAACTCAGCGCTCAACCTGTAAAACCTCGTAATCACGTCAGAAAGGTGATTTACCATTTGGGTTATACATCTGGGGAAAATACGAACCCAACACGTCAGAAGAGAGTACCAGAAGACCCACGATAACAAGCAAAATCGTGGGTCAAACAGATAAACCCAGAAACAAAACAAAAATTTGACAGAATTTTTTAAAAATAATATATATCTTTCAACCTTTCAAATATTCCGCGCAACGATTTCTCATCCCACGAAGGTCAAGCTTATCGCCCCTCCTCTATATATATATATATATATATATATATATATATATATATATATATATATATATATATATATATATATATATATATATATATATATATATATATATAATACGGTAAGGTTTTGGTGTTGGAAGGTAGTTAAGTTAAATTTGACTTTTTTGATTGGATTAACTTTTTTATTATTCCACTTTGAGATAAGGCCAAAATTTTACTTTTATCTAATCTGACTGCAATCATTAAGAGGGAAACGAAACAGCGCGTCGTCTCCTCTGACCGCTGATACGATCGTGGGAAAGTATGTTCTCAGCTTTAGGGGATATTAGACTATATAGAATTAAAATGGCCTCTCCAACTCATCTTGATAATATGTTTCGTGTGTGGAGATGCATTATACCATCATTTGGGCTCAGGATTTGACCCCCGTAGCGGAGAAAATTGAATTTTGACCCCAATGTTACGACGGAATAAGAACCAAATTATAAGAACCAAATGATGGTATTGTATACTTATCCTTAAAAATATTGCTTTCTTTTCATACTGCATATTGTTGTTGTTGTCGTTGATAATGGCATTATTATGCAAGTCCTCAGAGGATAATGCGTTAAATTTAATGATATTCACGTCAATTAAGATAATTAATACGCAGTTTTAAGTAATATTAATAAAGAAAATAATAATAAAATTAGTAATATTATTACTGGAGGGAAAGAGAAAGGCCTTAAAGTGGGATATTACGGTAATGGAAGATCCAATGGTTCCTTGTCTCTCACTTTATTGCCTCCTCACTTTTCGTCTCTTAAGCGCAATTATTGTTCTTAAATACATTGATATTATCACTTAAGTGAGGTGGAAAGTGAAAATGTATGAAAGTGGGAAACCAGGAGTCAGTGGATTTACTCTTAACTCATATAGTACTTGAAACGTCACTAATTCGTCCCTTTCGGCGGTAAAAGGTTAAAGCTTCTTCCCAATATTAATAAAAAAAACAGATTTCTACTTCGTACAAATACAGTATAACTAATAATTAAATATGGAAAGCCGACTTCGTTTTCAAATTCAAACCAATATTAAAAAAAAAATTGTTAAGGTGCTGCAACCCTGCTAGATTGACACC
This sequence comes from Bathynomus jamesi, assembly GCA_023014485.1. Taxonomy (NCBI): domain Eukaryota; kingdom Metazoa; phylum Arthropoda; class Malacostraca; order Isopoda; family Cirolanidae; genus Bathynomus; species Bathynomus jamesi. The sequence goes on along the minus strand of JAJOZX010006989.1, from coordinate 147,699 downwards.
ATTTTTTTTTTTCTCCCCGAAGGGAGGTTACAAAACAATTTGTTTGTTTTTTTCTGTTTAAGGTCCTTCAACCCTGCTGGATTATTGACAAAACAATTTTTTTTTTTTTCTGTTTAAGGTGCTTCAACCCTACTGGATTATTGACCAGAGCTGGGCACCGCAAACTCAAAATCACTTCCGCAATCGCAAATCCGCAAACTCAAACCTTACCTTCCGCAACCGCAAATCCGCAAACTGCTTGCCATTTTTGGTGCCGCAAAAGCAAATCCGCAAACGCAAACCATATTTCCAATTTTTACAGTGCTGGGCACTTCCGCAAACACTTCCGCAATCGCAATTTTAACTATAAAAAGTATCCAAAACATTAAAGAGGTATAAAAAGTTTTTATATCTTTTTAATGTTTAATGTTTTAGCCTTGTTTTTATTAAAAACAAGGCTACATAATTTATTACAATAAATCACTATTGTAGAAGAAATAAAAATACTACATATATTGATATATTATATTGAACAAAACACCTCCTGGAAGTAAATAGTAAATAAATTAAATAATAAATTTAATCATTTGAATTTCATAAATTTTGAGACTTAGACACGTTAGAGAAGACTGTACTGTAACTGTAGTAACTGTACACACATTACATTACACAAGTTAAATTAAGTTAACACTGTGACTGTACACAACTTGAACTCACTGTACAACTCAACCCCTCTCCTCTACAAGTGTACGCCTCTGGCTTTGTCAACAAGTTCAGTCGTCCTCCTCCAGTAACTGAGCCAAATCCAGTTTTAATAAGTCCATGTTCCCCTTCAAGAACACGAGACGTTGGAAGTTGTCAGAGGTCAGGCTGGCCCTTTTGGGCTTCATTATATCTGACCCATGGGAGAACAGTCTCTCCACGGCCGCAGAGCTGGGGATGGCCGTGTTATACTTGAGGAAAACATGAACCCAGGCGTTGCGGTGAAGTTTGGGGAACATGCTCTGCTCCAGCCACGTGGGAAATTTGCGGAAAGATTTGCGTTTGCGGTCTTAGTTCCGCAACGCAAATTCACTAATTTTCGATGACTTTGCCGCAAACGAAAATCCGCAAACGAAAAACATACTTCCGCAATTGCGGAATTTGCGGTTTGCGGAAGTGCCCAGCTCTGTTATTGACACCATTTTTTTTTTTCGTCTCCCCGAAGAAAGGTTGCAAAATTATAAAGATAAATAGATAATTATTGTTTTTTCAAAGGTTTGTCAGAAATAATAATGTTTTGCTAAATATTATGAATAAATATAAATAATTACACTGGGTAACAAATTTCAACTTTTTGTCTATTGAATTAGATTTGACAGTTAGTTCTAGGTAATTTGGATGCGCTGAGCACGAATGTTTACTCGGTTTTGCTCTATCAGGTCCTGATTTTGCTCAACACCCCTCCTCTTTCGTCGTATTCATAAAAAGGTTTTTTTCTCAATACTCGCTGTCTTTTTGCAGTTACACATTATGCAACTAGGTTTTTATCTAGGTATTTGTACCTATTGTTATGGTATTGTTGTATTATGTATATTTTTATATGTAACACCCTAAAAATATTTTTAATTTTGTCATTTTTAACCCATTTTAATATTAGTAAATTAAGCTAAAAATATCATAGAATTCTAAAATTTTCTCGAGCGTTCCTGTTCTCTGTAGAGTATTCTAGAGGGACAACTAAAATATATAAAAGCGACTCGTTTCCAGAGTTAATCAGTCAATTCAATCAGTCAGTCAGTCAGTCAGTCAGTCAGTTGAGTTAGTTAATTAAGTTTGGGCATTAACATAATTTGAATTGGCATATGATTTAGTGAGTAATTTTGTCATCGTGATTTAATATAGTTGATTTAATTAGACGTAATTTATATTGTACCTACTCATCCGTGTTTCTAGTTTAATTTCATAGATTGTAAGTACCTATTTCATAATAAGTACCTATTTAAACTAATTTTTGTGTTTATATTTCAGATTTTCTTAAATTTATATGAATTAAGGGCTTTAAATACCTTTACAAATTGGCAGAACAATCAAGCAATATGTCATCAAGCACTAGAAAGTTCAAATGCAAAAACAACCCTGATTCCTTCTGTATATATGTGGAAATTTTACACTTCCACATCAACGAGCAAATATAACTGACTTCGTAAAAAGAGCTTACTTAGCTTATTTTGGCATAAAACTGGGGGACCAAGATAAATCGTGGGCTCCACATAAAGCCTGCACTATATGCATTGAAAGACTGCGACATTGGACGAAGGGTTCGGATTCAAAAATACCTTTTGGAGTTCCGATGGTAAGTTTATGATTTCATAAAACTACGTAATTTAATCACTAGTATACTGTAACTTACCTAAATGTAATTGTAACTTAGGTACATAAACAAAAATTTACAGAAAATGTTTATAAGAATCTCAAATATTGCATAAGGTTGAAACACATAGAAATGTTAAATGTTTGGGTGATAACTTTTGATAAAATTCATAAAAACAAGTCTCTCGTCGCTTTTGTTAACGCTTTACAATTTTTTTTCCATATCAGGTGTGGCGAGAGCCTACTAACCACGAGACCGATTGGTACCTTTGCTTTGTCAAGACTTCGGGCTTCACTAAGAAAATAAACATTGTATCGAGTACCCAAATTTCGACAACGCGATACGACCTGTGCTACATTCAAATGAGATCCCCATTCCAAAATTTAAGGGTCTGCCAACTCAAGAATTAGTTGAAGATGTTCCTGAAAATATTGTTATGCACTTTGAGGAGTCAGACACCGATTTTGACCCCAGCGTATTTGAAAGTCAAAACGATCCGCAAAAGTTTAACCAGGCCGAGTTGAATGATCTTGTAAGGGATCTAAATTTGCCAAAAAAGGCTGCGGAAATTTTAGCTTCAAGACTTAAAGAGAAAAACTTGCTTACTTCAAACACATACATTTCATTTTACAGAAAAAGAGAAGAAGAACTTGTTAAATATTTTAGAACAGAGGATAGTTTAGTATATTGCTGCGACATAGTTGGTTTGTTAAAGAAGATGGTGGTTGAGTCTTACGATGCAAATGATTGGCGCTTGTTTTTAGACAGTTCGAAAAGAAGTCTTAAGTGTGTGTTGTTGCATAATGGCAATCTATACGGCTCGATACCGATTGGGCACTCAACAAAATTAAAAGAAAAGTATGAACATATAGAAAAGGTTTTAAATCTTATCAAATATAGGGAGCACGAGTGGATCATATGTGTTGACTTAAAAATGGTTAATTTTCTGCTAGGACAACAAGGAGGGTATACTAAATATCCCTGCTTCCTTTGCTTATGGGACAGCAGAGCCAAGGAAGAACATTATTTCAAACAAATCTGGCCAGCACGAACATCACTTACTGTCGGAGAAAAAAACGTAATTAATCCACCTTTAGTGAGCAGAGATAAAATCATATTTCCTCCTCTGCATATAAAACTAGGCCTCATTAAACAATATGTAAAAGCTTTAGATACGAACGGCGAGTGTTTCAAATACATAACTTCAAAATTTCCAAGTTTAAGTTATGAAAAAATCAAGGCGGGAATTTTCGACGGTCCACAAATAAGAACAATGATTAAAGACAGCAATTTTCCTAATGTCATGAATGAACGCAAAAAAAATGGCTGGTTCTCATTCGTGGTTGATAGAAAACTTTTTAGGCAATTATAGGGCAGATAACTACGAAGAAATCGTAAAAAAACTTTTAAGGGACTACAAAGAGTTAGGTTGCAATATGAGCATAAAAATGCATTTTTTGAATAGCCATCTTGACCAATTTCCAAGTAATTTAGGTGATGTAAGTGACGAACAAGGGGAGAGATTCCACCAAGATATCAAAATTATGGAGGAACGGTACCAAGGCCGCTGGGATTCCCACATGATGGCTGATTACTGGTGGTGCTTGAAAAGAGACCTGCCATCAACAAGCAAATACGCTAGAAAGTCTTACAAAAGAAAATTTTTGCCACAGTGAAAGCTTCATATCTGTTTGTTTTTTTATTTTAAGTCATTTCTATCGTTATAATGTAATTTTACTGTAGTTTGAACTGCTTGTATTCATGAAACTTGAAAAAAAAATTTAACACATGACTTAATTTTTTAGTCCTAATTTGAAAAATCTGGAAAATGGCACATAGGCTGTCGACAAGAATCAGGACCTGATAGAGCCAAACCGAGTTGAAATTCGTATTCAGCGCACCCAAATTACCTAGAATCAAGTGTCAGATATCATTCAATAAAATACGTGTTGCCCAGTGTTATTATTACAATTATAATAACAAAATAAACAAATTAATTAACCGAGAAATCAATGTAATTATTAATTTCTGTATCATAACATATTTATACAAAAGAATTACAATTTAAAAATTTATTCTTCAGCGGAAACTAAAATAAATAAAAATTTAAAAAAAAATCAAATTTTCTTTGTTATGAAAAGGTGCGCAAGTTTTTGGTTCAATTAAATTCTGTTTTTTCTTTATGCTCACTGACATTGATTTAGGGGAAACTCACAGTTATGAATCATGATGCAAGGTGTTGCTTTTATATATACAGGGTGGGCGGAAAGTAGCTCCCTATTTTGGATTGGTAAAAAAATACATATATTATCCATTTATTTCAGAAGAAATAATATGAAAAGGTAGGCATACATGGTAGGTTTTCTCTAAAATTCAATGTGGGCTCCAACTCTTTCCACCAGCTTCTGGAGCCGCCAAGGAATGGCGTCCACTGACTTTAGCAGGAACTCCGGCGGGATGGAGGACATGACTTCCCGAATTCGGTCCTCCAGTTCTTCCAATGTCCTCGGTTTGGTGCGGTAGACTTCTTCCTTTACCACCCCCAAAGAAAGAAGTCGCACGGTGTCAAGTCGGGGCTCCTGGCTGGCCATTGATATGGACCACGACGACCCATCCAACGCCCAGGGAAGTGGGCATCAGCCACTCACGGACAACAAGAGCGAAGTGCGGAGGGGCGCCATCTTGCATAAATATCAGATCGTCGATGTTCTCCCATGTGCTGACAACCGGCCAGACCTCGTTTCGCAACATAGCAAGGTACCGCTCAGCATTCATGGTGTTGCGCAGAAGGAACGGGCCCACAACCTGATCTGAGGTCATACCACACCACACCGTTACACTGAACCGATTCTGCCGTTTTTCAGCGGTAACCGTGCGACTTCTTTCTTTGGGGGTGGGTAAAGGAAGAAGTCTACCGCACCAAACCGAGGACATTGGAAGAACTGGAGGACCGAATTCGGGAAGTCATGTTCTCCATCCCGCCGGAGTTCCTGCTAAAGTCAGTGGACGCCATTCCTGGGCGGCTTCAGAAGCTGGTGGAAAGAGTTGGAGCCCACATTGAATTTTAGAGAAAACCTACCATGTATGCCTACCTTTTCATATTATTTCTTCTGAAATAAATGGATAATATACGTATTTTTTTACCAATCCAAAATAGGGAGCTACTTTCCGCCCACCCTGTATATATATATATATATATATATATATATATATATATATATATATAATATATAATATATATAAAATGCGAATCCTCAGCGAAAAAATTCAAAACGATTGAGATCAAGTCCTTTCGTATATTTAGCAATACATCTCGTCAGGAAATGAAGAAAGAAGGCAAAAATCAGACTATATATATATATATATATATAAATGCAAGCAAAATAGGTAGGAAGGATCAGCAAAAACTTAACAAATACTGATTAAGGACAAAGATATTTTAAGAAGATATGTCCCATTTTATATTATTTTAGGTAAAGTCGAAAGATTTTAAACAGGTTTTGACTTTACTTAAACTAATTGAAACTAACTTAGTTTTTAAATATGAAAAATAGTCTCGACTAATTAAAAACATTCCAGATAATACAGTTGGTGGTGTTTATTTTATCGGATGTAAACAATGTGGCTGTTTTGGTCAAATAAATATACGCGCAGGAGGTTAAATAACTCTAATGCATTATTTAACCCGTTAACGCCGACTGTTGCCTTATGGCAACATGATCTTGACAATCGATTTTGATCCTTACGATCTGAATATTAGAGGTTATTTTGGCTTGAACAGGAAATAAAATTTTAAATAAAAATTTCATTAATGAGGCATTACTTAGATATAATGATAATATTAATTGGGAAGGTTCTAAAATTCTAGTAAAAATAAAGAGGTAACTAAAAGGAATATTGTAGAATGTGCATTTATGTATTTTGTAAATATTTTAATAATAATTCAGGAATTTATAAAATGGACAATATTAAAATAATGTTTTCCTTAATCAGCTCGCGATTCCTCGGTTCTTTCGGCATCGCGCGCGTTAAAGGGTTTTGGGGTACGTATCAGAAGGTATTTTTTATCTTCGTGTCATGGTCCCTCGTCCCACCGCAGTTGGGACAGTACAAAATCTGCTCTTCACTCATTCCAGCGTGTTTCTATTTCGATTCTAAAGTTTGGGACACATCCTTCCACTATCTTCTATATCTATTCTATATTACTGCGTATCGCTCATATCTTCTTTCAGGGAGTAGAGTTTATATATACAGGTGTCCCATAAGTCCGATTTCAAGGGAAAATTTATTTAAATTAAATTTCCAAAAGTAATACATTAGAACTAAAACAAATGTCCAAATTGATGTCTTGTTTTGGGACTTCTTTTTGTTGCAGGTAATGGCTAATATGGAAGTGATTACACTCGTGAGGAAAAGGTCTCCGCCTTTTCCTCACGAATGTAACTCACTTCCATATTAACCATTGCGTGTTATTCTACCTGCCACAAAAAAAAAGTCCAAAAAGGAAGACATCAATTGAACATTTGTTTTAGTTCTAAGTATTATTTGTAAATTTAATTTAAAATAAATTTTCCTATAAGACCGGACTTATGGGACACCCTGTATATATATATAAACCCTTGTAAGTATGTGCTAATTGTTTTGTTTTTCCTGTACGTTGTATATATTTAGGGCATCTCGCCTTTTATCTTTATTCCCTGACGAGGTGTAGCTTTGAATACACGAAAGGCCTTGGAATCGTTTTTCTTTTTCCTTGTGGGTTTGCAGCATTCATTCATTTCACGTGTTTTATTGTGAAATTCATCCCATATATATATATATAATATATATATATATATATATATATATATATATTATATATATATATATATATATATATAGTATATATATTACTTTGTTACTTTTTTTAGTTTGAACAACGGTTCCGATCGACCTGTGGTCGACCCCTCTGCAGCATCCCGCCTCATTTGCGGGACTTGGTGAAGGAGGGAATTGCTCTCTGATCTCCTCCTGCCTCATAGCCAGCCACGCATTGCTGGTCAGGGACTTTGCACAAGAATCTGTCCAGCTGGTTCTTGAAGTAATTCAGGTCGGTGTGCTGAAGATTCCTCACTTCTTTGGAAGGACATTGAAAAGCTTTGGGCCCCGTATTCTGAGGTTATTTTCATCCTCGTTTTCATGGCCCCTTGTCTCACCGCAGCTGGGACCGTACAAATCTGCCTCTTCTCTCATTCCAGTTTGTTTCTATTTCATTTCTGAGGTTAGGGACAGAAACCCTTAAAATATTTCTATATGCATATTATTGTGTACCGCTCGCACCTTCTTTCAAGAGAGTAGAGTTCCAGGGATTGTAGTCGAGACCAGTAATCTTCACCTTCAGTTTCCTCTATCTTAGACGTAAAAGTCCTTTGTATAGATTCAATGCTCGCAATGTCTCTTTTTCTGTGTGGACTTGTGAGACTGAGCAATACTCAATTATTGGTAGGACTAGACTCTTCTATAATTAAGCATGATGTTTGCTTTTCTGCTGCGAAAGCTCCTCAGATGATTCCCATCATTTTTTCTAGCGTTGTGATTTGGATCACAACCTGTAATATCTATATATATAATATATATATATATATATATATATATATATGAAAATTATTTCACGAAAGTAACACGTGAAAATATTTATGATGAATAAAACCACGAAGGAAAGGAAACACAAAAAGTGCTCAAGCGCTTTCGTCTAATGACATCCTCAGGAACACTGAAGTACATAAAAGGTTACGGCCTATATAGAGTTACAGAAAGAAAAAAAAAAAAAATAAATACATACATACACACAAACATATATATATATATATATATATATATATATATACATACATATCTACACACATTATATAGATAATATATATATAATATTATATATATCTATATATATATATATATATATATATATATACAGGGTGTCCCGTAAGTCTGGACCCATAGGGAAAAATAATAAAATTACAAAAATAGTCCAAAAATTATTTATAATATATTTTTTTATTATTTTTTTATTATTTTATTATTTTTTTATTATGATCTTACTCCGCTGGAGTTTATTTGTGGGCCACTTGAAAGCCAAAGTGTACGAGGTCAAACTCAGAACATTTTCCACCTTAAAGCACGCATTGTGGAGGCGTGTCAAGAAATTTCTGCGACTGTGATTCAGAAAGTTCTGTCGCAGTTGAGATTGCGTCTTCAACTATGTGTGCGACACAACGGCGGACACTTTGAACAGATTATGTAATAATTTTTGGACTATTTTGTAATTTTATTATTTTTCCCTATGGGTCCAGACTTACGGGACAACCTGTATATAATATATATATATTATATATGCAATAAACGGAGAAGTAAAAATAAAAATTAAAAATTAAAGATTAGAGGATTAACCAAGAGGCATACAGATTTGTAAGGAAAAATATCGATTTTAGCACAAGATCAAATGAATTAAAATACAAATTTATACTGGAAATCTACCTGGTTTTAACACTTTGCTTTAGAGTCAAGATTCGATATATATAAAATAAAATGAAGATTAAAAGTAATAAAGTAGCGTACAGATTTACCAAAGATTAGCGTCCTACCCTTTTTATCTAAATTTGTTTTGAAGGAATTCAAAACAACAGGATCGAGTTGAAAAAGACCTTTGCTTATGTTGAAGTTATTTGAAAGTTGGATAATGGCAGACTCAAGAATATTTATATTGACAATGTTGCTAGAATGAAATAAAAACTGAAGCATTATTCCAATCAATACAGTGGGATAACTCTGACAAATGGACAAAAATAGCACTGGACAACGTCCTGTTCTAACGGAATATTGATGCTGTTTTATACGTGTGTGCAAATCCTTTCCCGTCTGACCTATGTAAAAGGAACACATTGTTTACACCACAATTTTATAGATAATGCCTGAATTATTGGTAGGGCTATTTTTTACATGATATTTTTCCCGGGCTTTTTAGGCATTGCTAATGTACTTAAACTTTTGGATATTAATGTAGTATTTCATATAACAATATTGTGAAAAATATCATAGTAAAAAATAGCCCTACCAATAATTCAGGCATTATCTATAAAATTGGGTGTAAACAATGTGATCCTTTTACATAGGTCAGAGGGAAAGGATTGCACACACGTATAAAACAGCATCAATATTCCGTTAGAACAGGACAGTTGTCCGTGCTATTTTTGTCCATTTGTCAGAGTTATCCCACTGTATTGATTGGAATAATGCTTCAGTTTTATTTCATTCTAGCAACATTGTCAATAGAAATATTCTTGAGTCTGCCATTATCCAACTTTCAAATAACTTCAACATAAGCAAAGCTTTTTCAACTCGATCCTGTGTTTTGAATTCCTTCAAAACAAATTTAGATAAAAAGGGTAGGACGCTAAATCTTTGGTAAACTTGTACGCTACTTTATTAACTTTTAATCTTCATTTATTTTTATATATATCGAATCTTGACTCTAAAAGGCAGTGTTAAAACCCGGGTAGATTTCCAGTATAAATTTGTATTTTTAATTCATTTGATCTTGTGCTAAAAATTGATATTTTTCCTTACAAATCTGTATGCCTCTTGGTTAATCCTCTAATCTTTAATTTTTAATTTTTATTTTACTTCTCCGTTATTGCATATATATATATATATTATATATATATATATATATATATATATAATATATATATTATTATATATATATATATATATGTGTGTGTAGATATGTATGTGTATATATATATATATGTATGTTGTCTGTATGTATGTTATTTATTTTATTTTTTCTTTCTGTAACCTATATATAGGCCGTAACCTTTTATGTACTTCAATGTTCCTGAGGATGTCATTAGACGAAAGCGTTTGAGCATCTTTGTGTGTTTCCTTTCCTTCGTGGTTTTATTCATCATATATATATATATATTATATATTATATATATATAAATATATATATATTAATATATATATATATATATATATATATATATATATACAGGGTGTCCGAGAATTATCTGTACAATTTTTGGCTTATTAAAAGTCAACCATGAAGTGTAGAAATTCCAGTTGTCCCATTTTACAGAGAAACTCATTAAGTTTTTCTGATACCACGTTTTGACAAGTTTTTAGAAATGTACGCGGGTGACAGACATGATGATTTAAAAGCAAGAATCACAGCTGCTATTGAGCGAATTGATGTGGATATGCTGCAGCGTACATGGCAACATTTGGAGTATCGATTGGATGTTTTGCGAATCACTAATGCTGCACATATCGAATGTTTGTAACAACGTTACTTTAATAAAAGAAACTTTTGAAAATACAGATTCTAAATAATCTTGTTAAGAATTTTACGTGTGTTATCAAGAATTTTATTAAAAGATGAAATTGTACAGATAATGTTCGGACACACTGGAATTTCTAAAAACTTGTCAAAACTTGGTATCAGAAAAAAACTTAATGAGATTCTCTGTAAAATGGGACAACATGGAATTTCTACACTTCATGGTTGACTTTTAATAACAGCCAAATATTGTACAGATAATTCTCGGACACCCTATATATATACTGTATATATATAATATATATATATATATATATATGCAAATAACTGCAATGACCGCGCAGTATATAAATGAATAGAAACGACATAAGTATAAGGAACGTTTCTGCACACGAGGAGGAGAGATAACGAAATAATGAAAAATGAGGCGAACCGCCTGGAATCGAACCAGGGCCTTCCAATTGCCGGTCGGACGCTCTCATTATGCTACGGACCTCACTCAATCACAAATCGAAATTCTCCCAAATAGGGCAGAAACCAATGCCCTCAGAGAGCACCCTCGCAAATCGTGAATATGCGCAAATAACTGCAATGACCGCGCAGTATATAAATGAATAGAAACGACATAAGTATTAAGGAACGTTTCTGCACACGAGGAGGAGAGATAACGAAATAATAAAAATGAGGCGAACCGCCTGGGAATCGAACCCAGGGCCTTCCAATTGCCGGTCGGACGCTCTACCATTATGCTACGGACCTCACTCAATCACAAATCGAAATTCTCCCAAATAGGGCAGAAGAAACCAATGCCCTCAGAGAACACCCTCGCAAATCGTGAATATGCGCAAATAACTGCAATGACCGCGCAGTGATTTGTGATGAGTGAGGTCCGTAGCATAATGGTAGAGCGTCCGACCGGCAATTGGAAGGCCCTGGGTTCGATTCCCAGGCGGTTCGCCTCATTTTTCATTATTTCGTTATCTCCTCCTCGTGTGCAGAAACGTTCCTTAATACTTATGTCGTTTCTATTCATATACTGCGCGGTCATTGCAGTTATTTGCGCATATTCACGATTTGCGAGGGTGCTCTCTGAGGGCATGGTTTCTGCCCTATTTGGGAGAATTTCGATTTGTGATTGAGTGAGGTCCGTAGCATAATGGTAGAGCGTCGACGGCAATTGGAAGGCCCTGGGTTCGATTCCCAGGCGGTTCGCCTCATTTTTCATTATTTCGTTATCTCTCCTCCTCGTGTGCAGAAACGTAATCCTTATTATGTCGTTTCTATTCATTATATACTGCGCGGTCATTGCAGTTATTTGCGCATATTCACGATTTGCGAGGGTGCTCTCTGAGGGCATTGGTTTCTGCCTATTTGGGAGAATTTCGATTTGTGATTGAGTGAGGACCGTAGCATAATGGTAGAGCGTCCGACCGGCAATTGGAAGGCCCTGGGTTCGATTCCCAGGCGGTTCGCCTCATTTTCATATTTCGTTATCTCTCCTCCTCGTGTGCAGAAACGTTCCTTAATACTTATGTCGTTTCTATTCATTATATACTGCGCGGTCATTGCAGTTATTTGCGCATATTCACGATTGCGAGGGTGCTCTCTGAGGCATTGGTTTCTGCCCTATTTGGGAGAATTCGATTTGTGATTGAGTGAGGTCCGTAGCATAATGGTAGAGCGTCCGACCGGCAATTGGAAGGCCCTGGGTTCGATTCCCAGGCGGTTCGCCTCATTTTTCATTATTTCGTTATCTCTCCTCCTCGTGTGCAGAAACGTTCCTTAATACTTATGTCGTTCTATTCATTTATATACTGCGCGGTCATTGCAGTTATTTGCGCATATTCACGATTTGCGAGGGTGCTCTCTGAGGGCATTGGTTTCTGCCCTATTTGGGAGAATTTCGATTTGTGATTGAGTGAGGTCCGTAGCATAATGGTAGAGCGTCCGACCGGCAATTGGAAGGCCCTGGGTTCGATTCCAGGCGGTTCGCCTCATTTTTCATTATTTCGTTATCTCTCCTCCTCGTGTGCAGAAACGTCCTTAATACTTATGTCGTTTCTATTCATTTATATACTGCGCGGTCATTGCAGTTATTTGCGCATATTCACGATTTGCGAGGGTGCTCTCTGAGGGCATTGGTTTCTGCCCTATTTGGGAGAATTTCGATTTGTGATTGAGTGAGGTCCGTAGCATAATGGTAGAGCGTCCGACCGGCAATTGGAAGGCCCTGGGTTCGATTCCCAGGCGGTTCGCCTCATTTTTCATTATTTCGTTATCTCTCCTCCTCGTGTGCAGAAACGTTCCTTAATACTTATGTCGTTTCTATTCATTATATACTGCGCGGTCATTGCAGTTATTTGCGCATATTCACGATTTGCGAGGGTGCTCTCTGAGGGCATTGGTTTCTGCCCTATTTGGGAGAATTTCGATTTGTGATTGAGTGAGGTCCGTAGCATAATGGTAGAGCGTCCGACGGCAAGGAAGGCCCTGGGTTCGATTCCCAGGCGGTTCGCCTCATTTTTCATTATTTCGTTATCTTCCTCCTCGTGTGCAGAAACGTTCCTAATACTTATGTCGTTTCTATTCATTTATATACTGCGCGGTCATGCAGTTATTTGCGCAATTCACGATTTGCGAGGGTGCTCTCTGAGGGCATTGGTTTCTGCCCTATTTGGGAGAATTTCGATTTGTGATTGAGTGAGGTCCGTAGCATAATGGTTAGAGCGTCCGACCGGCAATTGGAAGGCCTGGGTTCGATTCCCAGGCGGTTCGCCTCATTTTTCATTATTTCGTTATCTTCCTCCTCGTGTGCAGAAAACGTCCTTAATACTTATGTCGTTTCTATTCATTTATATACTGCGCGGTCATTGCAGTTATTTGCGCATATTCACGATTTGCGAGGGTGCTCTCTGAGGGCATTGGTTCTGCCCTATTTGGGAGAATTTCGATTTGTGATTGAGTGAGGTCCGTAGCATAATGGTAGAGCGTCCGACCGGCAATTGGAAGGCCCTGGGTTCGATTCCCAGGCGGTTCGCCTCATTTTTCATTATTTCGTTATCTCTCCTCCTCGTGTGCAGAAACGTTCCTTAATACTTATGTCGTTTCTATTCATTATATACTGCGCGGTCATTGCAGTATATTGCGCATATTCACGATTTGCGAGGGTGCTCTCTGAGGGCATTGGTTTCTGCCCTATTTGGGAGAATTTCGATTTGTGATTGAGTGAGGTCCGTAGCATAATGGTAGAGCGTCCGACCGGCAATTGGAAGGCCCTGGTTCGATTCCCAGGCGGTTCGCCTTATTTTTCATTATTTCGTTATCTCTCCTCCTCGTGTGCAGAAACGTTCCTTAATACTTATGTCGTTTCTATTCATTTATATACTGCGCGGTCATTGCAGTTATTTGCGCATATTCACGATTTGCGAGGGTGCTCTCTGAGGGCATTGGTTTCTGCCCTATTTGGAGAATTTCGATTTGTGATTGAGTGAGGTCCGTAGCATAATGGTAGAGCGTCGACCGGCAATTGGAAGGCCCTGGGTTCGATTCCCAGGCGGTTCGCCTCATTTTCATGATTTCGTTATCTCTCCTCCTCGTGTGCAGAAACGTTCCTTAATACTTATGTCGTTTCTATTCATATATATATATGATGAATAAAACCACGAAGGAAAGGAAACACAAAATGGTGCTCAAGCGCTTTCGTCTAATGACATCCTCAGGAACACTGAAGTACATAAAAAGGTTAAGCCTATATATAGGTTACAGAAAGAAAAAAAAAAGAAAAAATAAATAACATACATACACACACACACACATATATATATATATATATATATACATACATATCTATATATACAAATACATACATACATACATACATACATATATATACAATAAACAGAGAAGTAAAAATAATAAAAAATTAAAAATTAAGAACTTAATTCCGCTTTTCATGTCCACTTCACCTGCTCTGCCCTACCTTTACGGTCTTATTAAAACCCACAAACCTGGTAACCCTATGCGCCCTATTATTAGTTCGGTGGGCTCTATTACTTATAAACTCTCCAAATGGCTTGTCAAAGTCTTGTCCCCCATTCTCGGAACTATCTCTGATTCACATGTAAAAAATTCCATGGATCTTACGGAAAAATTGAATAATGCACGTACTGAAACTAACGATAAATTGATTAGTTTTGATGTTTGTTTATTGTTTACAAAAGTGCCGATTGACGATATGCTTGACTTTCTCTCCCAAGAATTACATAAGTATGACCTGCCACTACCTTCACACATTGTTTTGGAACTCATTAAGCTTTGCATCAAAGACTGTAAATTCACTTTCAATAACGAGTATTATCAACAAGTTTTTGGGATGGCTATGGGCAACCCCTTATCGCCCCTCCTCTCCAATATTTATATGGAGTTTTTCGAAATTACCTATATTCCGAGAATCCTGGGGGTTGGCATCCCTTGGTTGCGGTACGTCGACGATATTTTGTGTATCTGGCCCATGAATCGTGACCTGGATAGCTTCCTCCTTCAGTTAAATGATCAAGTCCCCTCCATTAAGTTTACTTTAGAAGTTGAGCAAGACAATTCAATCCCATTTTTGGATGTGCGTGTACATAGGGAAAGCCCAGGTTTTAAGTTTAGTATCTATCGGAAAACGACAAACAATTTGTCCTACGTACACTTTTACTCGGGACATGATACCCCCACTAAGAAGGCCATATTTTCATCAATGTTTCTCCGCGCCCTTAGGATCGCCAGTCCGGAATACATCGATGCCGAATTGGAAAAAATCAACGGTATTGGAAGTGATTTGTGTTATCCATCTGCGTTTATGGAATCTTGTCTCAACAAGGCAAAACGAACTTTCTATCGTGTCAATATTAACACTCGTACTTTGTCAAAAAATATTTTAGTACTTCCTTTTTTCCCGGGCTTTTTAGGCATTGCTAATGTACTTAAACTTTTGGATATTAATGTAGTATTTTCATATAACAATATTGTGAAAAATATCATAGTAAAAAATAGCCCTACCAATAATTCAGGCATTATCTATAAAATTGGTTGTAAACAATGTGATTCCTTTTACATAGGTCAGACGGGAAAGGATTTGCACACACGTATAAAACAGCATCAATATTCCGTTAGAACAGGACAGTTGTCCAGTGCCCTTTTTGTCCATTTGTCAGAGTTAGCCCACTGTATTGATTGGAATAATGCTTCAGTTTTATTCCATTCAAGCAACATTGTTAATAGAAATATTCTTGAGTCTGCCATTATCCAACTTTCAAATAACTTCAACATAAGCAAAGGTCTTTTTCAACTCGATCCTGTTATGTTGAATTCCTTTAAAACAGATTTAGATAAGAAGTGTAAAACATTAAATCTTTGGTAAACTTGTCTTCTACTTTATTAACTTTTAATTTGCATTTTATTTTTTATATATATCGAAACCTGACCATAGGCAGCAATGTGTTAAAACCGGACAGAGTTCCAGTATAAATTTGTATTTTTATAATCCATTGATCTTGTGCTAAAAATCGATTAACTTTTAATTTGCATTTTATTTTTTTTTTTTATATATATATATATATCGAAACCTGACCATAGGCAGCATTGTGTTAAAACCCGGAAGAGTTCCAGTATAAATTTGTATTTTTATAATCCATTTGATCTTGTGCTAAAAATCGATATTTTTCCTTACAAATCTGTACGCCTCACTGGTAATCCTTTAAGGTTTTAATTTTTAATTTTTTATTATTTTTACTTCTCTGTTTATTGTATATATATGTATGTATGTATGTATGTATGTATGTATTTGTATATATAGATATGTATGTATTATATATATATATATGTGTGTGTGTGTGTGTATGTATGTTATTTATTTATTTATTTTTTTTCTTTCTGTAACCTATATATAGGCTTAACCTTTTTATGTACTTCAGTGTTCCTGAGGATGTCATTAGACGAAAGCGCTTGAGCACCATTTGTGTTTCCTTTCCTTCGTGGTTTTATTCATCATAAATATTTTTCACGTGTTACCTTCGTGAAATAATTTTCATATATATATATATATATATTTACCATTGGTGAAAGGACACATTCGCTAATTGATATCGATAATTCGGGCTATGTCGTGGCCACGTCGCAACATCGCTTTCCGTTGGATCAGCGTGGTTAAGCGACGTTGGATCTGTTCGGTAGTTGGATAGATGGCCGTACTCCTTCGCGTTCAAATAGAGTCCTCGATGGTTCGGATCCCACGTAAAGCTTTATAGGTCCTTTACACCACGTCCATTACGAAGGAGGTTGAAGGACCCCCAACTATTACTTTTTATTATTATCAATATTCCCCATTCATATGACACTCCTGTTAACACAAGATAGTACAATAGTAAAATAGTCTGTCGGAAACTATTGTAAATGTTAAGTTAACCGAAAAGAGTTCAAACACTTGTTGAAATAAACTATTAATTGAAAAATAATATATTTAATAATTAAAGTTGTTAATTTAATTATAATATAATTTAATAGTTAAAGTAATTAATTTAATTATAAATAATTTAATAATTAAAGTAATTAATTTAATTATAATATAATTTAATAACTAAAGTAATTAATTTAAATAATATAATTTAATAGTTAAAGTAATTAATTTAATTATAATATAATTTAATAATTAAGTAGTAATTAATTTAATTATAATATAATTTAATAATTAAAGTAATTAATTTAATTATAATATAATTTAATAGTTAAAGTAATTAATTTAATTATGATATAATTTAATAATTAAAGTAATTAATTTAATTATAATATAATTTAATAATTAAAGTAATTAATTTAATTATAATATAATTTAATAATTAAAGTAATTAATTTAATTATAATATAATTTAATAATTAAAGTAATTAATTTAATTACAATATAATTTAATAATTAAAGTAATTAATTTAATTATAATATAATTAAAGAGTTAAAGTAATTAATTTAATTATAATATAATTTAATAATTAAAGTAATTATAGGATACATATAATAGGAATCATCTGGAGGAGTTTCCACGGGAGGAAAGCAAATATCATCCTAAAATTATGGAAGAGTTTAGTCCTACCACTAACTGAGTATTACTCAGTACTTAAAGGCCCATACTCAAAACGAGACATTGCCAACATAGAAGCTATACAAAGGACTTTTACGTCTAAGATAGACGAAACGAAAGATGAACACTACGGGTCTCGACTGCAGTCCGTGAAACTCTACTCTTTCTAAAGAGGATGTGGGTAATACACAATAATATAAATATGGAAAATACGCGAGAGACATGTCCCAAACTTTAGAAAAAAAATAAAAACACACTGGAGTGAGAGAAGAGGTAGATTTTCTACTATCCCAGTTGGAGACAGGGATCCCTGAAAACGAGGATGAAAAATACTCCCAGAATACGAGGCCCAAAACTTTATAACGTGCTGACGAAATAAATGAGGAATACCAAACACATCAACCTGCCTAATGTCAAGAACTAATTGAATAGGTTACTTTGTAAAATGCCATACGTAGCTGGCTACGAGGGCGAGATGAGAGTAGAAAGCAACTCTCTCCTTCATCAAATCCTAAAATGAGGCGGGATGTTGTAGAAAGATCGAACTCAGATTGAGCCTTAAAATTTTCTCATAAACCATAAAAGTAATAAATATACGGCATCGAGATAATAATAATAATAATAATGATTTGCTTTTTTGAGTCTCGTGTATAATATATAAAAAATAATAGCTACCGTGTCAATAAAATAAGAGCGCTTATATAAAAAAAACTTTTTTATTGGTCTCAGTGATTGAGTATTTTATGCACAAACTTTTCAAATTTTCTCCCTTTGAACCAAAGAAAAATTGATATCGCACCAATTACCAACACTCACTTTTATTATTACTTTATATATATACCGGGTGTGCCATAAAAAAGGGTACATTTTAAAAAGGCTATAAAATCAACATTTGTCATTTAATTTTAATAAAACTTCTACACAATAAAACATATGTATTTGTCTATGTGCAAACAAGTTTTCAGACTAAAATATCAAATAATTCAAATTCTATTATTTTCTCAAGTTATTAACGAAGAAATACAAGATTTTTTAACATTTCTTAAAATCTCTCCAAAACGTAACGTTTGGGGCCGCAATTCACATTTTATAGGGAAAGTTGCTGTTCTTTCGGATTTTAGTGAAAGTGGGGTGTTCAGGGCAGTTATTGGTCGTGGTAAGGTTCTATATGTCCCCCCAGGGGCGGACTGAGCGGTCGGACAATCGTGTATGGACCGAAAGCCCGGGCCATTAGGGGCCCGGCGGCCCCGGCCCTCAGTCATTAGTAGAGCCCGGATGTTTAGGCACTAAAAAAGTCTGAAAAAAGCAGGCAAAAAGACATAATAAAATGTCGAAAAAGACAAAAAAAGTAATTGATTATTTTTAATATAAGATGCAAAATACGGTATAAAACATCAAAAGAAGGTTAAAAAATATATATTTTCGTATTTCCACCAGACAAAATGAAGGTATAATTGAACAAATGTACCAAAGTCTATTGAACTTGGTTGCGCATGGTGACCAGCATTTTCTTCAAATTATCAAGAGTGAAACACTGCTGCCGTTCCGAGAGAAGATGCTTAAGTAGTGAAAAAGATCTTTCTACTTCGACTGAGGTGACCGGTGCATATTTAAAACAAGCTACAGTTTCTGGATTCATGTTGATTTCCTCTGCCTTACAATTTCTTGCAAGAATCTTAGCGATACTTGTTATTTGTTCAAGGTCTTTGTTAGCAGAAATCACACGCTCGCATTTTTCTCGTATAGCTTTACCTTTATCGCAGGAACTTTACTGATTTCTTCAGTTATTTTGCTAAAAAATAAGTGAAAAAGGCACAGTAGGCACCGTGTCATGAAAAAAAGCATTAGCTTGGCGTAATCACACAAAAAGGCATAAAAAGGCACTTATGGCATTTATGGCAAAATCCGGGCTCGAGTCATTATAGAAGAGTAAGAGTGTTTTCAATTGAGTCAAGTGTCTAATCGAACTGTAATATGAAAAAAATCGGATTTGAAGGGGCTCAGGATCTCATTATGCCGAGGGCCCAGGTTGCTGTCAGTCCGCCCTGTGCCCCCGCCCCATCAGTTTCAAAAAAATTTTAAAAGGGGTTCTTACGTCACTGGGAAATTGCCTCCTGCATGATCGTTGATTTTGCTGCTCCTAATACGTTGCTCTACTCTTCAATTTTTGCACATTTTTTATTCTGGTCCCATGGGACACCATTATCTGGGTGAGATAATGGGACACCTTAAACTAAACTCTGAACGGGATTTAAATATTTTAGTTGCGATAGATCGACTTCAGTGAAGTTTACACAGTTTACCCTAAAAAAAGAAAGCGTTATTTTGGCATCTGATCTTTTGTGTAAAACAACAACATGCGAGATAAAAGAGTCACAGTAACATTTTCAATTGATTTTCTTGGTTCTTTCAACGAATTGAGGTCCATTTTGACGATAAAAGAAACAGCAACAACGACAACACAAACTCAATGAAATATGACCTCTCGTTCAAAAGTGATGCATTTTAAGCCTTTTTTCCTTTCTTGTGCTTATTGGCGTGTCTCACTGTTTTGGAATTTTTCTGCCGTAAAACGCTGTGACACGTCGCAGTCAATGTCGTAACACCGCTTCCCGCCGATCAACGAAATTAAACGACACTGGGTCTGGAAAATAATTGGGTGGGAGATCCTTGACCGCGACCAGATTGTGTAGCGACCCGTGGTTCGGATTTCACGTAAAGTTGTAGGTCCCCTCCATCGTATGACCGTAGATGTTGCGAAGGAGGTTAAACAACTCAATCATTACATTTTATTATTCTTTAAACGCTCCTCATCAGAAAACCAAATTTGGCTGATGGAATCCTTGGTTCGAAAACGTCCCACGAAGCTCCTACATTTCACGTCCTCCTAGGAAGAAGTGGCTAAGCGATAACAGTAAAAAATGCCACAAAACGCAGTTAAAAGTTGTACCAAATTTGAAAGTGGGATAAATTTTGAATTTTTTTGGAAATATTTCGTCAGAAAATGTGTTCAAAAGTTCGAAAAGTTAGGACAACTTTCAAAATTGGTTTCTGGCGTTTTTAACTTTTGTCGCTAGCCACTTCTTCCTAGGAGGGCCTCATTATCCCATCGTATTATCTTTATCGTTGCCGTTAGTCTATGCACCCTTACTCTCTTCAACACCTCTAAGTTGAGATCATCTTTGATATCCACTGAACGAACCTTCGTGAGATGTTTGTAAGCTTGAAGGTTTGTCGTGTCACGCTGGTGTTCTGGTGCATTTTCCTGGTTGCAGATCAGCTTACTGACGATATTGAATATTTTTGCAAGGTAACAGAGTACGAATAGCGTCTTACATTGCTACCCGTAGACTTAGCTTTGCGACAAGTAAATTATGGTGCTTTTTTCTCCTGCGAGCTATTCCCTCAGGAAATTTTTTAAAATCTAAACGTAAACTTTTCCAAACTTTTATATTAAACTTGCGGGTAATCAATATTAAATAAATATTAAATTTTAGTAAACAAACTGCAAAAATAAATTTTTAAAAGATATTTTTTAAACAAAGAAAAATCAGTAAGAATTATTTTTATTTTATCTAAACAAACAATTCTCAGTGAAAATGTCACTATGATTTTGTTTTTAAACCAACCAACAAAAAAAATATTTCTAAAAAAATCCCCGAAGCCTCCAGGCCACTTATCTAACTGACTACATAATTTGTTAAAGGTAAACAAAAATTTTCCACCGCGATGAAGCACACTTAGGCTTCGCAGCGAACTTCTTGCATGCATTAGATATTACGTTCAATCAATCAGTATGTATTTTTTGAAAAATATTTTAAAAAATGGTAAAACAATTTGAAGTCAATTATATATATATATATATATATATATATATATATATAATATATATATATATATATATATATATATATATATATATATATGTGTGTGTGTGTGTGTGTGTGTGTGTGTGTGTGTGGTGTGTACATATTACTCTGTACATATTAAATTTATTGAAATTTTGGTATTCCCATCAATCTTTCACTGTTAGGTGGGGCAATGTACTATCCGAGTGTTTTGGCTCCTCTTGCGGGGTAAGACAATGCTCCTTGCTCTCCCCTATCCTGGTTAATGTGTATATCGACGGATTAATTGTTTCACTTAATGAGGCAACAGTGGGATGTTGAATAGATAACACAAGGATAAATAACTTAGTTTATGCCGATGATATGGTGTTAATAAGTCCCTCTGTTAAAGGTCTTGATCGGCTACTAAAAATCTGCGAAGTGTATTCGCAGAAACATGATATTCTTTTTAATGTTACAAAAACTAAGGTTATGCAATTTCATCCTAAAAGCTGTAATCAGACAGCTGACATAATGTTTAAAATGAATGGTGAAGTAATTGAGGAAATACAAGAGTTTAAGTATTTGGGTCAAACTATTACCAGCTCCTTGAGTGATGACTCGGATATAAGAAAACAATCTCGAAGCCTGTGTGCTAAAGCGAAAATGACCATAAGGAACTTTCGATTCTGTACAAGTTAAGCTGAAGACACTCTCTTTCGTACTTTCTGCAGTAATATATACGGACAGCAACTCTGGGTGAATTATAAAAAAGGTTCTGGCAGAACCCTAAATTTGCTGTACAACAGGTCTTTTAGACTCTTACATAAATTACCCCCGAGATGCTCAGCTTCGCAAATGTTTGTTACCCGCAACGTCCCGAGCTTCCCGGAGGTAACAAGACGTGCTCAATACATACAGTCTAATGCAAAGAATTAAAAACTCAACCAACCCGATCATCCAAGCTATCCATGAGTCCTGCCATTTATCCTCTAAGCTATGGACTTCTTGCTACGAAAACGTCTGTCTGTAGCTCCACTTAACTTCGACATTACAGTATTATTTCTAATCAATTGTGTATATATTTCTATCCTTAGTGTATGAACTGTCATTGTATAATAATATTTGTCATATGGACTATAGTCTGCCAATAAACCTTTTCATATATATATATATATATATATATATATATATATATATATATATATATATACACTGTGTGTGTGTGTGTGTGTATATGAATTGTATATGAATTGAACTCAGAATGGTCGCGCTGAGATCTTTTATGTTACACACATGGAACAAGGAACTCTTCTGGGAAAATTGAATCCACTATACAGTAGTTCGAATAAGTAATGGTAAATGACAAACACTATAGTTTTTTTCTTTTTCATGATGTTAGCCCGACGTGGGCAACGGGTCACTCGCAAAGAGGCCCCAAAATATAGCTTCCCTCACCAGCTATCTGCAAAGCAGATAGGATTCAGCTTTGAGACAGGATCTAGGGGTTACAGCTACACCTAGCCTACTATATTCAGAACCTCAATATACGCAAGAAACTCGTTGCATTCACGTCGGATTGAATACATTAAAGTAAAAGGGGTAACTCTTGTATTTTCAGCCAAAAACCAAAACTTAAACCTCAACTGGCAGAATTGAGCGTCCACATTTTAAAGCACTTAACATGTCCGTTTCATGATAGAATCATGAAAAAATAAAAACTATACAGGGTGTTTCATAACACGTGGGACGCACGGTCAGGATGGCTTCAGGACCTGAAAACAATGAAAAATGTTTAGATAAACATGTGCCCGAAATCGCTTTGTTTCCGAGTTACAGCCCGTTTTGTGTTCCAGCAATTCTTTCCGCAAGCTGTTTACAATCACTGCTTGCCAACAATGTTTGCGAGTGTGTACGAGACTTATTTCATGTATGGCCTTGCCGATTGTAATGTTTCGTACACTCTATGACATGTTTTAATATCGTTGAGTGTAGAGCCATCAGTCAGTCAGAGGTGCATCGCGGTGTTTCACTGTTCACATTCGTAACTTCTTACCGTGAATAAGTGCAGTCCAGTGAAAAAAAACTTAAAAGTTTTTGTGCTATTCACTGATACTGTGCATTTGAAGTGAGAATGGAGACTTATTCAAACAGAGAAATGGCAGACATGCATCTCTTGTATGGACTTACCGAGTGTAATGTGGCCGCAGCAAGACGTCTGTATGCGTAAAGGTTTCCGAATTGCCGTCTGCCAGATAAGAAGACCTTTCAGAGAAAAGAGTCTTGGTGATAGAGGATCATTCAACAAGCGAGTTTCAGATGGTGGTAGACCAATCAGCGCCAGAACTGTCGAGTTGGAGGAGCGGGTCCTGAATCGCGTGGAGGAACATCCTGGTCAGCACCCGAAGGATAGCAGCAGCAGGTGTAAGATACACAACTGTATGAAGAATTTTACGGGAACAACAGCTTTACACATATTACATTCAGAGAGTACAAGGCCTTACTGAAGCTGATTTCCCACCACGAGAGGCTTTTTGTACTTGGTTCCTTCAACAGTGTGCTCACGATCCTCTTTTTCTATCCTCCGTGTTGTTTTCTGATGATGCTGCCTTCACAAGAAATGGCGTGATCAATTTTCACAACACTCATCACTGGGCCGAAGAGAATCCGCATGCCATGTCGAGTAGCCAGAGACTATTTGGATGACCATTTCCCTGATAAATGGATAGGCCGTGGAGGGCCAATTGCGTGGCCTGCTCGCTCCTGGGACCTGAATCCACTCGATTTTTACCTGTGGGGTCATCTGAAATCCATCGTTTACGTAACACCCATTGACAACATTGAAATGCTTTGCCAACGTGTAGAACAAGGATGCCAGAAAACCCAAGCGACACCTGGAAAGTTTAAACGCGTCAGACAGTCTATAACGGGGCGTGTTCAGGCGTGTATTCAAGCGCAAGGCGGTCATTTTGAGCACTTCCTTTAAAGGTAAGGCGGATACTTGCTGCAACACATAACGGGCTGTAACGTGGAAACAAAGAGATTTTTGGCATATATTTACATAAACTTTTTTCATTGTTTTCAGGTCCTGAATCCATCCTGAAAGTACGTCCCACATGTTATGAAACACCCTGTAAATATATATATATATATATATATATATATATATATATATATATATATATATATATACCTCGTTAACCTCGTTTGGGTTCCGTGTGTTGGTCTCTCTTCACACGAAGGTCAAGCTGGTGGCCCCGCCTCTAGGCCTGGCTTGGTGGAAGAGCGAGTTGCTCTCTTGCGCTCTCCGCCGCACATAGCCAGGTCCGGCTCATCTTGTACCGTCCTGAGCTAGGCACCTAGTCTTCTCTTATATATATATATATATATATATATATATATATAGAGAGAGAGAGAGAGAGAGAGAGAGAGAGAGAGAGAGAGAGAGAGAGAGAGAGAGAGAGTGAGAGAGAGTATGTGTATTTAATCATCGATGTATTCATAGTTTAAGTGGAAGTATGAAGAGTTAAACATATTTTTACATAGAGCACCACTCCACCCATACACCAATTTCAGGGTACGAGCAGCTCGCAGCGGTATTGCCAAGCAAATAGGGGGTTCAAAGTATTAACGAGGTTCTCGTACGTGGTTCATCACCGCTGAAAGCAGCAATGCCCTATGTTAGCTTAGTCCAAAGAAGATCCATATTGCATTCAATTTATTGCAATTTTCATTAGAGTGTGTGTGTGTGTGTGTGTGTGTGTGTGTGTGTGTGTGTGTGTGTGTGTGTGTGTGTGTGTATAATTGTGTAAAGTGTATATTCAATGAATGGTAATGAATTTAAGTATTTGTGATGTTTTATTAAAAGAGAAATAGTGTTAAAATAATTTATTTAATGACAAATCTTTTGAAATTACAGATTTTCATTAATTAGAAATGGTTGATTACGTTGAACAATATCAGTTAAGGTGAATGATTAACAAATTGGTTAATTTCAAGCTTCTAAATTAGAACCTTCCAAGGTAAATTAACGCCAACCAGAGAGTTCAGAGGGGTCAACTGCGGCAGATCGATCCTGAACAGTCTTTCGAAGACATCAAGTAAGATTCAAATAACCCCAAAAGGTACGAAAAGATGTTAACATCTCAACAGCTCTCTACGCTGCTTGATGGCTTAAACACCTCTTTTTCATAATTAAGGATGCGATAATACGGACACCACTAAATGGAGGTTTGATCCAATGTTTACTAACCGGAGTGCCACAAAGCACTTTCTAGGGGTTCCGCGAAATTTTATAAAAAGACAAAAATAAATAACTTAAAAATCGAAAAATTATACTGAAAAAGATACTGAAATTTCAATTGAAACAAAATATTTACAACTTATTATTACATTTAGACGGAAACAGAATAAACTCAGTTGGTGTTGGGCGAAAATACTCCGGGTTATCGCGAAAGAAGAGTAGATGGCATAGGGTCGTCCTCTGCCGTGTGGTCCTCTGAACCACTGACTGGCTTGACCCTTCAACTCTACGGCTGCAGCGCCACACTTCCAGCAGTATCTGGCTATGCCAGGCTCTCTAAAAGATATACCTAATCCACAAGTCCCCCAAAATGGTTTTAAATCACCCAACTGCCACGTTACTGTCCTTCGTTTAAATAAATGGAACATTTTACAAACGTCATAAGCGTTAAATTGACCTTTTACAAATGTTTATGACATTTACTAAATGGCCCATTTGTTGCTGGGGTATTAAATAAATGGATAGAGTTACTATATATATATATATATATATATATATATATATATTATATATATATATATATAATATATATATATATATATATATAATTGTAGAGAAAGGGGTGTTCTTAGGAACTGGCATTTAAAAATAAAAAGGATGATCAACGCCACGTCAACATTATGAAGATTTAATATCAGACGTTTCGGAAGTCAAACACCCTCATCAGTGGTATGTTTAATTTGTACGCAGCATTATAGTAATTCAACTTCGGCTTTTGTCTATATATATATATATATATATATATATATATAATATATATATATATATATATATATATATAATATATATATATATATATATATATATATATAAGGACTCCATAATTCTCAGGTCTGTTTCATTTTGCAAAGTGGTTAAAACAGAAGTTTTAACCACCTTCCAAAATGAAACAGACCTGAGAATTATGGAGAATTATACAGTATATACACCTTTCAACCTTTCAAAGGTTCCGCGCGATAATTCCTGTTATTCCCATATATTTCAGTTTATGTATTATGATTCCATGGTCACACTTGTCGAAACGCTTTGGCAAAGTCTGTGTATATTACATCATAGTTTTCACTACTTTCAAGTGCATCAATAATGTTGTTGTAGCGTTCCATTAGTTGTGATAGGCATGATCTGTCTGACTGAAATTCATTTTGGTTATCACTTAATTTTCTCCAAGTTTCAAAAAGTCATAGATTTTCTGTCTAACTATTCTTTCAAATATTTTAGTGAGATGAGATGTAAGTGACACTGGTCTCTAATTTTTGACCTCGGATCGATCTCCTCCTTTATATATTGGGACTATGTTCGCGCTCTTCAGGATGCCCGGTATTTCTCCCATGTCTAGCGATCGTCTCCATATCAAATATAAGGGTTCAGCGATTGCATTCTTGCAGTTTTTGATCAGTGTGGCATTCCATTTATCGGGTCCTGCCGCTGAGTGTGCTTTTAGTTTCCCTATAGCTTGTGTAATATCATCCGTCGTAAAGTCGAAGTCCATTATACTTCCCCCTTGTAGTTCTTCTTCAAAGAACGCGTTTCTATCGCATATCAGTTCGTCAGTTTTTGGGATACTGAAAGATGATTCGTACTGAGCTCTTAATATTTCAGATACTTCTGTTAGATCATCAGATAAAGCACTGTTCTCATTTTTCAGAGGTCCGATAGTCGTATGGTTTTTCGACTTCCTTTTTGTAAAATTCTAAAAGTACTTTGAGTTAACCTTTATCGCTTCCATGGCATCGTCTTCTTCTTATATATATATATATATATATATATATATAATATATATATATATATAATATTATATATATATATATATATATATATATATATATATATATATATATATATACACACACAAAAGCCGAAGCTGAATAACTATAATTCTGCGTATAAATTAAACATACAACTGATGATAGGAGTTCAACTTCTGAAAAGTCTGATATTAAATCTTCATTATGTTGACGTGGGCATTGATCATCCTTTTTATTCTTATATATACAGGATGCACACAAAGTCCTTTCCGATTATAAATTTTAATTACATGAAATCCAAAGAAGACACAGTAATGATTTGTTTTGCGTTTGTTGCGTAACACATCAAGTTTTTTTCTCTCATTTTCAGATTCTGTTGTGCCTGATTGGAAGCCATTAGCGATTGACCAAAACGAAATGACAACTCCGCAGAAGAAAGCAAAATGGGTTGGTGTTTGTTGTTCTTTGTAACCCCTCAGATAGAAGACCAACCATCCACCATTTCACAGCAAGACGGCGCGCCTCCACACTGGGGTTTGTTAGTGCGTTAGTGCCTCCACGATACCCCAATATCACGCCCCTGGGCTTCTTCCCGTGGGGATACGTAAAAGATTATGTGTACCATACTCCTGTTGCTGACATTAACACTCTTCGCGCGAGGATTTGCGATGCCATCAAAAATGTCACGAGAGATATGCTCGAGAACGTACGGCGTGAACTCGAATTTCGCTTTGATCTGTTACGTGTAACCATCGCCGCACATGTTGAGATTTAATGAGAAACCTAATAGCCTTCGTATGTTATGTAACAACATGCAAAACAAAGCATTACTATCTTCTTTGGATTTCGTGTAATTAGAGTTTATAATTAAAGTTTATGTACACCATATATATATCTTTGGTTAGCTTCCGCCCGAATTGTTCATTCTGACGAAGGTCAAGCTTTTCACTCCACCTTAGACCTACAGTTTAACGTGGAATCCGAACCACGCCCCACCAGCAGCCCAGCGTCTTAACCACTAGGCCACCCAGGGTACCCATTTAGCTATCAACCACTTTCTTTATTGTGTGGAAGGATGAACAGCTGGGTTTTGCTGCGCGCCGGCTGCCGTCAGCGGGTCTCGAACCCGGGGCCGATGGATTCATAGTCAGCGATGCTAACCACTATACCACGATGCGCATATATATATATATATATATATATATATATATATATATATATATATATATATATAAAATACACAGAGGGATCATTCTGAGTTCAATCCCAGATATACATATATACTGTATATACCTTTCAACCTTTCAAGTGTTCCGTGCAATGATTCCTCACTTCACGAAGGTCAAACTTGTCGTCCCTCCTCTCGAGTTTGCCTGGTGAAGTAGAATTGGTTTCTTTTGCTCTCCACTTCACATAGCTAGGTACGCCCGGCTCATCTGGGATTGTTCTGAGCCAGGCATCTAATCTTCTTTAGAAGATATCCACCGCAACACCATTCGTGTTCCCTAGTTCCTTGGGCAGCTGGGTAAACAGTCTTGGTCCTCTCACAACAAAACTATTTTCCTTCAGGGGTGAGGATATATATATATATATATAATATATATATATATATTATATATTATATATATATATATATATATATATATATATATACACGGTGAACCAAAAGTAGGTGGACAGTAGGTTGAATACGGTTTGTGTTATATTATATTATAACTATGGTGTTCATTATAACTATGGTGTTTGTGTTATATTTATTAAATATTATAACTAAATTTATTTAAATATTATTTTGTATTATAGTATACAAATAAATTAAATATGTATTCTCAAAATAAACGTTATCATTTACTGTCCACCTACATTTGGTTCACCCTATATATATATATATATATATACACTCATTTTTGTGAAAGACCCTATTTTCTTTATATATTTATGAAATGAAGTCAGTGTTGTGTCTTAAATAGATTAAAGAAATATATGTTTCATTTCTAATAATTTCAAAATTCGTAAAATTAATCTCAATAAAACAAATAAGTTTTCACGACGGAAAAAAGTTCTCCAAATAAGAAAGTTTAATCTTAAAATTTTTCATCAAGGCCAAATGAAATTTGAGAATCCAATCCCGACCACTTTTGTTGGTTTGGAAACATGAAAAGGTTTCGGACTTTATGAGAATTTTGTTAATTATACTTTCATATGTAGTCTAATTCTTCCCCAAGGAGGGGATAACATATTAAAAAATAATGTGACCTTCTTTTATTTATTTTCGTCTCTTCTTCGGTGCTCAACTTTATGAGGTATAAAAGGCATTAAACTATATGGGTTCCAACAGGTTAAACAACACGGAACATTATTATTATTATTATTATTATTATTATTATTATTATTATTACTGAATTACATCGATCATCTTTAACCCTTTCATGCCTGAATTCTGAAATTTTTATTTTGAAATTTTTGTTCCTGTTCAAGCCAAAATAACCTCTAATATTCAGATCATAAGGTTCAAAATCGATTGTCAAGCACACGTAGCCATAAGGCAACGGTCGGCGTTACAGGACTAATTGTAGGAAGATATTGTAGACACCAATCAACCAGGGAAGTACTCCAGGGGGGGGGACGTTAAGCAGGAGGCATGGAGTGCTGAACGCTATCCTAAAATAAAAAATGACCCGCTTATACAGTCATACAGTCATCACAAAAATAAAAAGTCTAAATATAAATTCAGTCCCTCTACAATAAGTGCAGTGGGTCATATTTCCGGAAATTACCGTCGACACAAAGCTGTTATTCAAAAAGCACATTTTGAAGACCTTTGTAAAGTTAAATTGATTCATACAATCCAAAGACATTAAAAATTTAATTATTCCATTTGCTGAACCGATTATGGAACAATTTAATGGAAAAACGAATGTCCCATTATAGAAATCGGTGGAACATCTTTCTTTTCTGACCCGATTTGAACCAATTATATTGACATAAAAAATAAAATTTGTTTAAAATCAGTTGAGAAAAGGAAGATGGACCATTTATCTTGCCAAGGAATCGTTCCATTATCGGTTCAAATGGAACGATAAAATTTTTAATGTCTATTATCTGTATGGATTAATTAAACTTTATAATTCACTGTAAAGTAAAATTGCTCCATACGGAACACAATTTCTAAAAACATAATTATTTCATTTGCTGGACCTATTTTGGAACGATTTCTTGGTGGAAGAATGGTCCATCATAGGAAATGTTGGAATAGTTTTCTTTTCTGGACCAATTTTGAATAAGTTATATCGATAGTAAAAATCGGTTCAAAATCATTCCAGAAAGAGAGATGGACTATTCTTTTACCAAAAAATCGTTCCACAATCGGTTCAAATGGAACAATTCTTTTTTTCGAAAGAATAATCTGTATGGATCAACTTTATTTTGCTCTGTACAAATCAGCAAAACAAACCCTCAAATCCATATACAGTACTACACATATACCCATATCTATAGTACTGCATTATCAGTTACGGAAGCGCCTGATAGTATTTATTTCATGCAAAAATTACTAATCAGAAAAATTTATGAATCTACCGAGCATAATTAAGCATAACGAAGGTATGGTCATAATGTTTCACGAATTTTAAACCTAACATTCACAAACTAACCATTGCTTCTTATATGTATTAAAGTGTCAATAATTATGGAGGCGCAATATGGCATACACACACTCGTTTACTAAGCTGTATTATCCTAACCTTGTTTCTGAGTAAAATGTAATATTTCTCTGTTAATACTACGGGCAAATAGTTTTCACATTATCATTTTTGAGCTTCACTGAAACTCGTAAACAATAAAATGCGAATTAATTTCGTTTTTAATTCACATTTTTCCAACGACTAACATTTGGTTGAACGGAAAATAAATTTTGCTCTGAAATAAATGACACTTCAATCTTTAAGTTTGATGTAGGCGTTATTAGCTTTTTATATTCAACTTTTATGTACAAATACTTCATTCCGAAATCTCATTTAAAAATTGAAATGTGAATTTATATTTAAAAAAAGAAACACTTGATTGAGATCAATGCAAATAAATATTGAATAAGAAATAAACTGATAAAGGAAATATTTTTTCATAATTAATTGATCATACCGCCATATTGGTCTTGTCTGAAGAAGGGATTTGCCACTATTTATTTCTGTTTTTTTTTTAAATTGAAAACACCGTTATCTACATCCTCCAGGCGCTTATTTACCAATGTTCTACAATATCTTTACAGTTTATTCGTGTGTGTGTGTGTGTGTGGGTGTGGGTGGGTGTGGGTGTAGAGGGGGAGGGTATATGCGCAAACCTCGTCCAACTCCAAAAGTTTTAACTTAATCAATTGAAAATCTGCGAAAACAAAATATAAGTTAAAATTCAATTTCTTCTTTTTGAATCAAATCTCATTTGAAAAGAATGAAAGTTATTGCGGGAATAAAATTTCCTCTCGACTAAATTTTTAAAACGAGAGAAACTGTAAAGTTTCTTTATTAAGTAAATATCGAATTATCATGATCATAATGATGAGCGATCGATGGAATCACAACTAGATGGAATGAGTAACGATGACTAGGTGTAATGATGAGACATCATTATATCTAGTAATAGTCATCATTGATGACTATCGGTAGATATTGAGAAATGTTCCAGTTTGTTATCATTTTGCCTCGACATTATTGTTGGGAATATAATTTCAAGATATTCTGTCGTAATTAATTAATTAACATAAAGATTTTAATATATATACAGGGCGTCCCAAAACAATGTATACACACTTTAAATACTTATAAAGGCAGTGTTTATTAAAATACATTTCATTTCCAAAATGTAATAGAATCTACAGACATTATTTAATTGTTTTGTCAACGCCTGTTTTCAAACTGACATCCGTTCTGGTCCAGGCACTGCTGATAACGCGAAGCAATGGAATCGCAAACATCACGAAACATTTCGTTTGGTATTTGTGTGCATTCTCGTTCAATGGCTGCTCTCAATTCAGCGACTGTTGCAGGTTTTATAGCGTAGACTTTGTCTTTTAAGTATCCCCATAAAAAAAAGTCTAGTGGTGTGAGGTCTGGTGAACGCGGAGGGTATTCTACGAAACCCCTTCGTCCAATCCACATCCACATCGTGCCAAGCACCACTCGCAATACTCCACTCTTCGGTCCGGATCATCTTCATTAATAGCATGGACTAATCTTGGAATGTAACTTTTCCATTGACAGCGCTTCAAAATGCGTTGGACAGACGATTCTGAAATTCCTACCTCACGACTCGCTTGCCGCACAGATTTTCTTGGACTTTGGTGATACGTTTCCAGTACTCTTTCTTGCTTTGTGGGGCTTGTCGATGTCCGTGGTCTTCCGGAACGCTTCTTGTGGACATTCTGAACAGTTCCATCGGCTTCAAACTTATCTCTAATTCGAGTGATGGTAAGTCGCGTTGGTGGATCTGTTTGAAACTCCCTCCTAAACTGTCTTTGCACTTCAACTGCGTTTTCACACTTCCAGTAGCATTTTAGAATGAATTTCCTTTGTTCAAAGCTTAGTCTGACTGCCATTATTAATTCTAATGGGTTTAACTTGGAAAGAAAGAAACATCAATTGAGCTATCAGCTGTTAAAGTGTGTATACATTTGTTTGGGACGCCCGGTATATATATATAAATTTAGGGTGATTCAAAAAAATCAAAGTTGTTTTTTTTAATTGTTCAACCTGTATTTTTGTTCCCTATGACAAAAAAGTAGTGTATGCCAAATTTGGTGAATTTTAAATAAAATTTACTATGTGCTACCAGGCGTCAAAGTTTCCCTTTTTTCAATTTGTTTGTTTTTACAACTTATGATTTTATGTTTAATTGTTTATATTTCAGAATTTTTAATTAATGGTTTATATACTAGCTTGCTTTTAATTGTTGTTTGGAACTCGTAATTTTGATACCAATTAATCGATTATGGAAGCTAGGCCTAACTTACCATCACCTAGTTGCTCAGTTGGGAGAAGTTCTACAAGAAAAGAAACTGAATTATGGCTAATTGGGCAGCCCTCTGCAGTACTAAAACATCCGTATTACCATCAGAGAAGGAAATGATGGCCCTCTTCATGCACTACAGAAATATTAAAAAGCGAGGCATTAGAGAATCATGCTACTCTACTGCGGATGATGTGCTAGCAGTTTGGAAAAAAACAGGAATACCAGCAAAACAGAGTACATGTAGTAGATAAAATTCAAGGGATACTGAAGGAATGGCAGCTGCTTAAGAAAAACAAAGCAAACAAATTGAAAAGATCACAAAATTTAAAAATAAAGAAGAAAAATGGAAAGATAAACTGGAAAACTTATTTGACATTGCTCATGAGAATGCTATGCAGCTTATAAAAATAGAAGATGATAAGAAATTCTTGAAAATGCAACGTGAGAAAGGACGTCATGGGAAAATGGGTACCATTGATAATGCTGTTGCTAAAAAAGAGCAAAGAGCAGCAGAAAAGCAACATTATGAAAAGAGGAAGGCCGAAGAAGAGATCAAAAGAAAGAAGAATGAAGAGGCTGTCATACTCACCAGTACATCATCAGAATCAGAATCAGAGGAGAGTAAAAGTGATGAATCTGGTTTCTGTGCTGCACAACCTTCAACATGGAAAAGTAAGGTTGGCAAACGTAGAAAATTGTTTGATGATAAATTATTAGGAAGTCTTGATGTTGCAAAATTGAGTGACAGAAATGCGTCTCTAGTTTTAATGCCAACAATCAGACATCGCTTGAATGGGGCATCTGCGAACAAATAAAATGCATGTGTTTCGATACAACGGCAGCCAATACTGGTCCTAGAAATGGTGCAGCTATTCTTCTAGAACAAAAATTCGACAACGATTTATTGTGGCTGGCATGTCGACACCACATATTTGAAATTATGCTGGAAGCTGTTTGTTTCAGTCTTTATCACCATCTTCTGGCCCAGATATAGTCCTTTTTAAGAAGTTCAGAGAAAAATGGTCAAGCATTAATAAGGAGGACTACGAAACAGTATTATCAGATCCAGATATCTATGAAAATATTCATGACATCAAAGATGACATAATTATATTTGCAGCAAATCAACTAGACACATTCCAACCAAGAGACGATTACCTAGAACTATTGCAGTTAACAATTATTTTTTTGGGAGGTGAACCAAAAGGTGGAATCAAATTTAAACATCCAGCGGGACTTCATCGGGCTAGGTGGATGGCCAAAATTACATATTCATTAAAATTTTTTGTTCAAATCTCAGTTCAAAATTTCAGTAAAAGACAAACAAGGACTAAAAGACATCTGTCTATTTGCTACTCGGTTATATGTAAAGGCATGGTTTACAGCTCCTGTGCCATCTTGCGCTCCTCGTCTTGATCTGGAATTATTACAGAATCTTGTAGTCTACAAACAAATAAATGACACAATCGCATTTGTTGCTATAAAAACTGTTAGGTCACCTCTGGTACCTATCAGAAGAACTGGTAGCGTTGGCCTTTTATGATGGTGAAGTGCCTACTGAAACAAAAAACAAAATGGTAAAGGCCTTGCAAAATACAACAGAAACTCTTCCTGCAAAACGGGCTTTTCTAGATCCTGCACTTATTCTAACGAAGAAATTAGATTTTGTCACAGCAAATACTCAAAGATTCTTTACAATAACAGAATTTAGTTCAAAATTTTTACTCAAAGAGGCTAAAGAATGGCATAATGATGAAGAGTTTAACTCCGCTAAGAAATCTATCAAACAGTTGAAAGTCGTGAATGATATAGCGGAAAGAGGAGTAAAATTAATGGATGAATATAATAAAATACTAACACATGCCGAAGATCAAAAACAATTCTTGCTACAAGTAGTGAAAAACTACAGGGCTGTTTGCCCTGGTAGAAAAAAAGAAACATTGATGAAGTAAGGACAGCTAATGTCTCAAATATCATGCTAGTTTAATTATGTATGCTTGTGGTTATGGTAGGACCTATGGGGGAGGTTTCCACGTTAAAAAAAAGCAATGCGCCTTGTACTGTACCTCCTGGGTGGTGTGGAAAAATTTGACAATTTGAGTCGTTCTGTCAATTTTTAATTGCTGGTAGCAACCCTTAAAAATTAATAATTTGCTAAAATATTTCAGGATAGTTATTTCTATGTTCAAATGAACCATTTAAAGGGTTGAACACATTAAAATATAAAACAAAATCTTTTACCCCCATATTTGAATCACCCTAAATTATATATATATATATTATATATATAATATATATATATATATATATATATATATATATATATATACAGGGTGTCCCATAAGTCCGGCATCATAGGAAACATTATTAAAAAAGGCAAAACAAAAGCTTTTATTTGCAGAACGTGCTCAATACAGTATGTCCATCATTGTTTTCAATACACAAATTCAGACGTGATACCCAGTCTGCAAGCACACGGTAAAGATGTCAGGAGTAATGGTGTTACATGCCCCAATAATGCGCTGCCGCAAATGTTCAACACTCCTAATTTTCTCTGCGTATACCAGCGCTTTCAAGTGGCCCCAGAGATAAAAATCTAGTGGCGTGAGATCCGGGCTTCTAGCTGGCCATTCCACAGGCACTCGATGTTCTATCCAATGACCAGGGAATTGTTGGTACAG
Source organism: Bathynomus jamesi (assembly GCA_023014485.1). NCBI lineage: Eukaryota > Metazoa > Arthropoda > Malacostraca > Isopoda > Cirolanidae > Bathynomus > Bathynomus jamesi. The sequence goes on along the minus strand of JAJOZX010006989.1, from coordinate 111,376 downwards.
GTATTCCCTTACTTGGGTGCTGTAATGTGCAGGAGCGCCGTCTTGCTGGAACCATGTTGGGAAATTTCCTTCTTCGTTCAAGACACTTGGAAATGCTTCTTCCTTGAGAATACGTAGGTAGGTGCCTCCAGTGACATGCTCATCGAAAAAGAGGGGGCCTATGATGCGATCCTTCTAAATGCCACACCATACCATCACCTGAGATGCACCTTGTTCCTTTGAAGAGGTATACCAGTGAGGGTTGTTTTGAGACCAGTAGCGGGTGTTCTGTCGATTTACCTCACCATTTCCATAAAAAACAGCCTCGTCACTGAACAGAAAGGTGGACGGGAAATTGGCATCCCGAGCATATTGTTCCGTAGCCCATTCACAAAATTCCATCCGCCGGTCGGGATCATCTTCGCTTAATTTCTGTAGGATCTGAAGTTTATATGGATGCCATTTGTGAGCCTGAAGAATGCGATGGATGCTACTTTTCGACACTCCTGTCTCGGCGGACAATCGCCGAAGAGACTTATTGGGACTTCTGTTAAAATGAGCCAGGATAGCAGTCGCTGTATCATCGTCAGTGAACCTCCTTGAAGTTCCTCTGCGTGGTTTATCTTCTATGGATCCTGTTTCCTTAAACTTTGCAACAAGTCTGCTAACACAACTCTGTGTTATTGGTTCGCGGTCTGGATGCAGTCTGTTAAATTCAGCAGCGGCCTCTCTTTGACTCCGATTTCCTATGAGTAGAATTATCTGGATTCGTTCTTCCTTGCTCACAGACATTATGGCCTGTAGAAAGAGAAAAATATGAATTATGGTTTGTAGAGATAGAAAAATATGAATTTCTCCTATGATGCCGGATTTATGGGACACCCTGTATATATATATATATATATATATATATATATATATATATATATATATATATAGTACACAAGTTATAGGCACCATTGCAGAGGCTACTAATTGAGGCAAGTTTGTAAAACCTAATTTGTATAGGCTGGGCTGAAGATAGGTTGCCATAATTTAAAATTAGGTAGGTTAACGAGATACTGTGCGTAACTAAATATTTAATTAGTGTTTTGAAGTCACCAGTACATTTGTATCAACAATGAAGGAAAGGAAAGACTGCTTGGTTCTTCCGTTAATCAACAAACTGAATATTGCAATGATAAAAAAAGTACGGTACATACAACACAAAAATGCAATTAGTTATGAATCAGTGTTAGTACAAAAGGCTTGGTATGTGTGATTAAATTGTTACCATAAATACACAATATCAAATATACTAACAGATAATAAATTACATTAAACTGTACAATTATACTTGACTGTTTATTTAAAATGATACGTCAATAAATGACACAATACGAGTTTTGTTCGCAGACGTAAAGAAAACGGGTGTTATTTGGAACTTATTTGGAGAAAAATGACACAAAGGGATAAGTGCGATTTTGTAATTTATGGTTGCCTTTCCTCTGATTTTATGGTGATGACCTTGACTCATTTTGATGAGTGCCCTTTAAGGTTCCTTGGTTCCTTTTCTTGAAGTCTCCTTTTCGATATCGTAGAAGTGTTTTCATGAGGGTGACCACTATTTCAGTCTTTGGCGATAAATGTTAATTAATGCAGGACGCGTCAGAGCATCTTCTCGTACCATCACAATGGTACATCGGAGACCCTTTCGGTATAGATTTCTGTTGATAACGAGGATGTGTGGCATCTTTAATAAACTGTTATGAATCTGCTTTTGTTCGTGATTAGTCAGGAGTTTCTACTCTGCACCTCATTGGCATCGGCCTGTGTTCGACTCCTCAGCAGCATCTGGACCCATTTGGAGGATATGGTGAAGAAGAAAGTTGTTTTTTATTCCCATCTTGCCCTCTTAGCCAACTATGAATGGCTGGTCAGACTTTACACAGAAACCTGTCGAGATGGTGTTTGAAGATAGTTACGTTGATGTGCTGGAGGTTCCTCAATTCTCTCAGAAGTAAGTTAAGATATATATATATACACCGGGTGGGCCAAAAAACTATTACCCAACTTTTAAAAACATATGGTGGCTCACCCTATATATTGATCTTACTGCTGAGGCCGTATGTTGTACCCATACTTTTACTCTTTCAAACGCTAGCTTTGAATCTAGATTCAACGCCCTATGAGTAGAGGTACAGGTCACAACTGGAGGGAGGTATCAGAATATAGTGCTCAATTGAAAGGCGGTCAAAGTCAGCAACTGATACTTTCAGATGACAGTCAGTTTCTCCATAAATAATTAATTTTCCTAATTTTTACACAAAATAATTAATTTATTTCCTTTTCTATTTCAGACCATCATTCTGCTCTAGTTGGTAAACAAGTTATAACATATGAAATACTCTTTGGAAGATGAAGCATTGATATTGAACCTGCGTAAGGAGAAACACTTGGGTGCAAAACGAATGAAGAAAGAGTTTCCAAATAAACGATGGACGATACCTGGACTTCAATATCTCATAAAGAAAATCGATATCACAGGGTCGACCAAACGAAAATAAGGCAGTGGAAGGCCAAATACATCGCGTACTGAGGAAAATATTGACACGGTTTCATCCATCATATGCAGTCAAGAAGAACGGCCCAACACCCACAAGTCCGTTAGAGAAATTTCAAAAACTACTGGTATTTCTCGCTCTAGTGTTCGTCGTATAGTAAAAGATGATCTGGGTCTTAAATGTTTTAAAAGAGTCGAAGTTCATAAGCTCTCTGCATCAAATAAGCAAGCAAGAGTTGAAAAATGTCGTGCTCTGTTAGATCGATTCCCAGAGAGAGAAGTGTCGAAAATATGGTTCAGCGACAAGACCTTTACGGTTGCTTCAACAATAAACACACAAAATGACCGAGTTTATGGAAGACAGGACAAAAATTCTATCAGACTAGATCGATTTTGCAGGGAACATCCGCATTTTTCTCAAAAAGTCATGGTTTCCATCTTTATTTCAAAGTTAAGGAAGTCAGAGATTGTTTTTGTTGCTCAAAATGCCAAAATCACTGCTGCTTATTACCAAGAAAAAAATCCTTGATGCGGTACTGCCGTCGATAAGGGAGAAGTCAAGAAACAACTTTGTGCCAGCAAGATGGTGCCACAAGCCAAACAGCTCGCACAATTCGGGGTATCTCGACAGAAATGTTTCGGATTATACTGAACCAGAATTCTGGCCGCCGAATGGCCCAGATCTAAGCCAATGCGATTACGCTCTCTGGGGTGATCTACAAGAATTGGTTTATAAAGGAAAAGAGATCAATTCCGTCGAGGATCTGAAGGAAAGTATTACTGAAGGCTACAGAAAGATATCACAACGATTCATAAATGCTGTAATAAATCAATGGCGAGAAAAGTTGCAAGCGTGCATTGATAATGGAGGAGGGCACATTCCGCATAATCTTGGACTCAGTTAGGTAACTGCATAGAAAGAGCGAATTACAAAATAATGGTTACAGTTAGCAAAACTCCAACTTTACTACGAGATAGACCATGAAATTCTATACAGGACATATACATTGATTATACAAATAACATTTGATAAAGGTAAAATTATATTTTTCAAAATCAGCGTAATAGTTTTTTGGTCCACCTGTATATTATATAACCCTAACCCTTTTTATAAAACTCAATTCTTGAATATAATCTACGGAATAATCTATCCGTATTTCATTGACTCTATGTAAAAGTAATACAGAACTTTAAATTTAAACTATGAGAATATATACAGTATATACTGTGTATATATATATATATAAAAGGGATGACTTTCGTAAGTAAAAGCAAAAATTATATATATATATATATATATATATATATATTATATAATATATATATATATATACTGTAAATATACACCTTTAGTT
>JAJOZX010006989.1:27500-102500 GCA_023014485.1 Bathynomus jamesi | reverse complement strand
AAACCTTTTACGTCAAAGTGCTTCTATTAAGTTTTTGGGGAAACTTTCTTTATATACTGCAAACATTAATGAATTCAACAGCTCAAAAAATGAGAACTCCTGAATGTATTCAAATCGTTCCTTCAAGGCTGTTAAAGAGGTATTCAGAATGCTAAAGTAAATTTCTTTAAAGTCTGTCACTTTTCCTCTGAGTCTCTTAATAGGGGGAGGAATGGTTGGACAACTTACTATGTCACGTGTCTTTTAAGAATTTCATTATAACTTTTGTCATTGATTTTTCCTTCCAGAAAACTAATAAAATCATTAATTTTCTTTTTTGCAAATTCCATGTCCACTATCCTGTACTGTAAAACATCAAATAGTTTTTCAGCATTGCTAAGTAATTCTTCAAAGCAGCAAATATAAAACATAAATAAAAAGTCATCTACAGTAGTTTTGCATAAAGGTTTTCAGCCTGGTTTAAACTATCTTCATCCAACGAGATTTCATTATTGAAAATGTCGTACCACCTCGCATGCAACGCGTTGACGTTACCACGTGACGTCATACCAATAGCTGTTTTGACGCAGATGTGACAGATTTTATATAAAATGAACACTTTCCATAGGTTATGTATTAAATTTCCTAAAATTTACTGTACTATGCAAAGTAGAATATATAGAAATACCCAACTGCCAGTATGATATGCAAATATTGCTTTTAAACGTTTAGTAATTCAGATAAAACACATACTTGGCACAGCAGCAAGTCGTCAGACAAATGTGAATTTGCCTGACTTCGAACATTAAAAACTTGGTTATTCGGTGGATACAAAGTAATAAATTAATTAAAATACTAATTAACTTCACGTATAGTGAATATCCAAATGACTTTATAACATAAATAAATCATAAGATTTACATCATAACATGTTTCAAAGAAAGACGTCAAGTTTAAAATTGTTTGCCTGACAAGACGTGGAATTGTGCATTTTTATGCGAATTGTAAGGCTTTGTTATTTGAGAAGATGCATAATAATACAGTAATAATTAATTTTATGTACAGTCACAGTGTATATGCAAATAGCTATATAACCTTATTTATAAATCTTAATATGGTCATTATAACATGTTTTATAAAGTAAAGATATGTGACTCAAACTTTTTAGCCACATATCTTCCCTCTCTTCCCGCGTCTCTCTCTTTCACTGGGGAAATGGGGTTTAGATGATAGATGGATGGATGGAAATTTTTAGCCTCAACATGACAAGAGATGGGATTGTGTATTGTTAGTTTTTTATGTTAGTTTTTTAAGTCCCTAGCAGGAGAAATAACAGGTCAGGCTCAGCCTGACTTGCCTGACCACATCCATCGCCACTGATATATATATATACTGTGTGTATGTGTGTGTGTGTGTGTGTGTGTATATATATATATATATATATATATATATATATATATATATATATATATATATATATATGTGTGGTGTGTGTGTGTGTGTGTGTGTGTGTATATGTATATGTACATATATATATATATATATATATATATATATATATATATATATGTGTGTGGTGTGTGTGTATGTATATATATATATATATATATATATATAGAAAATCAATGTTAAAAGGCTTATTTGACCCTCTTTGATGCTTAGTCGCCTCAGTGGTGTAGTGGTTGCGTCGCTGACTACGAATCCATCGGTACGGTGATCGAGACCAAGTGACGGCAGAGGGCACGCAGTAAAACCCAGCTGTTTATCCTTCCTCACAATAAAAATCTTGGTTGGTAGGTAAATGGGTACTCTATGTAGCTTAGTTTTTAAGACGCTGGAAGCTGGACGCTGGACGTTGGGGTGTGGTTCAGATTTCATGTTAAACTGTAGGTCTAAGGTGTAGTGATAAGCTTGACCTTCGTCAGAATGAACAATATGGGCCGAAGCAAAACCAAGATTAACCAAGGTGTGTGTGTATATATATATATATATATATATATATATATATATATATATTATATATATGTGTGTGTGTGTGTGTGTATATATATATATAAGGTTGTAACATATATTCTGCTCGATTTTTAGTTCATTCAGAACAAAAATTAAATGCCATAATGACAAATTAATCATCAATATAATTCCCTTCTTTTTCTATAACCTCCTCCCAGGCTCCCACCTGTAGAAAAGTTTTTTATGTCACGTTCGAAGAAATCCCTTGGTTTCGAGTTAAAAAAAGCGATCACTTCTTTTTCGATAGCTTCCCTGGATTGCAACTTTTGTCCATCTACGTGGTATTGCAGACTTCTGAATAAATGGTAGTCTGAAGGTGCGATGTCCGGAGAATAAGGTGGATGAGGCATTTTTTCCCAACCAAATGCCTCCAATTGGGCAGTCGTGATTCGAGCAGTGTGAGAGCGCGCGTTATCCTGGTGGAATAGAACACCTCTGCGATTAATTAATGCAGGACGTTTTTCTTGTAATGCCATCTTCAGTCGTTGGAGTTGTTGGTAGTAGACTTCAGCTGTGATTGTTTGGTTATCTGGCAGAAGCTCAACATGAATAATTCCTTGCATATCCCACCAAACGCATAGCAGAATTTTCTTTGGATGGGGTCCATTCCTTGGCTGAGGTTCAGGCTTTGTTTCACGGCTAAGCCACTGATGTCGACGCTTAATATTGCTATAGAGGACCCATTTTCCACATCCCAGTGACGATCCGATTCAAAAACGGTGCCTGCAGTTGCCGAGAATGTAGTGATGTGCAAATATCGATTCGATGTTGAAGATTCGCTTGTGACAAATCATGTGGAACCCATTTTCCACCCTTCACTACTTTTCCTAACAGCTTCAAATGACGATGAATGGTCATATGGCTAACGCCGAGTTGCAGGCCAAGTTCTCTTATAGTTACCGTTGGGTTTTCCTCCACTGTTACTTTCAGCAACTCTTCATCTAACTCATTTGGTCGTCCTGTTCGTTGATAATCTTTCAGACTGAAGTTTCCATTTCTGAACTTCTCAAACCATCTCCTACACATCCATTCGCTCACAACATCATTTCCCTAAACTCTTTGAATGTTTTTTGCGGATTCACTAGCGTTAGATCCTTTATGGAACTCATACAGCATCACATGTTGAATATGCTTTTTCGAAAACCTGTGCGAACCTGTCGCCGCGTGTATTTTGCAACATTTCTAAAACTATTTCACATTATCTGGAGGTTATTCTATTTTCTATCGACCGTTTTCTAATCGAGCAGAATTTATGTTACAACCAATATATATATATATATTAGTGATGTAGCGGATGTCATTTTTTTCACATCCGCGGATGCGGATGCGGATGAGGATGTTTGATTTCAACATCCCCGGATGCGGATGCGGATGTCTACATTTTCGTTATTTTTTAGGAATATTCGAGATTTGTTGTGTTTAACGTATATAATAAGTTATTATATAGAGAGAGCTGTAGCTATAATGTAGTATAATTGATTAATTGTACAATAATTGCTGTACTTTTCTCTGAACATATAAAATAATATCAAGCATCTAACTAATATAGAAATCAATTAGTGAATTCGTCTGCAAATAAATTCGTTATATTTTGTTGAGTTTCAGCCACAATTAGAAACCATAATTGTGTTACCAGGATGCGGGACGTGAACCCAACTCAAATGCACCCCACCGACCTCTTTCCCCAACCTCCACCCTTATAGAAAGAGATCTTTAATTAGCTTGATAACTATTTATATTAAGTTTAAAGTTTTATTAGGCATATTTATAAATGAGTAATTAAAATAAAGCAAACTAAGATGTTCATCGTTTAATGTTCAAACTTAATTTGGTGGGTGGCGAAGCGACAGATTCAAGAGATTGAAGCTCTTCAACTGCTTTGCCAAGTGATGATTTAACTCGTTCTAATGTACTAGGTGAAAATAACTTAGCTTTGTAACGTGGATCTAAGTAGGTTGCAAGAGAGTAACTTCATACAAGAACAGCCTCTCGTCTTGTCGCTTGCATCACTTTGCGCACAATGAACTAGTTCTATTAATATAGTAGAATTTGATAATTTCCGCTTATTAATGACGTTTATCTCAACGGTCCACATCCGCACGACATCCGCAGTCCAAAGTGCGGATGCGGACGCGGATGCGGACGCGGATGCGGATGAGAGAAAATGTGCGGATGTTCCGCGGATGCGGATGTGACCTACATCACTAATATATATATATATATATATATATATATGATAATAACCACGAAGGAAAAAAGAAACAAAATGGTGCTCAAGCGCTTTCGTCTAATGACATCCTCAGGAACACTGAAATAACTCACGTGTTACTTTCATGAAATAATTTTCACACACACACACACACACACATGTGTATATATATATATATATGTATATATATATATATATATATATATATATATCGGGTGATATTTTTAGATATTTGACAGTTTGCATAATGTTTGTATTGTTTTTATTAACTGAAATAAAAGCATGAAATTTTACTGTACCTTCAATACACATGGGGATTTAGTCCCCTAATGTAAAACATGCTCTATGCGATGTTCTCTCAGCTTAATAACTCTCTGCGAAACAACAACAAAATTTTGCAGTCCTCTGGACAGAATCTGTTGAAATGAGAGAGAGAGAGAGAGAGAGAGAGAGAGAGAGAGAGAGAGAGAGAGAGAGAGAGAGAGAGAGAGAGAGAGAGAGAGAGAGAGAGAGAGAGAGAGAGAGAGAGAGAGAGAGAGAGAGAGAGAGAGATTTAAATTTCAGACTAAGATGTGTGATACTTCCTTTGTTCCAGTGTTTTAATAGGAAGTTTCTGCAGTGAAGCTAATTTTGGCACTCTGGTGCCAAAAAGTTGAAGGCACTCAAATTTTTGGCATCGTCTGTACAATTGATTATATTGTGTACGCTTTTAAATCTGGTTATTTTAGTGATATCCCAAATACGGTCATCTTTACGCATCGGCACCTACCTTAACGTAACATAGCGTAACACCGTTTCCCTATAAACGAAATTAAGTCAATGAGATCGACGATTCCACTCCAGATAAATAAAATAATCCAGATTTAGTGCCGCATTCGTCTGGCCTGAGCTCTGTGCCAGTTTCTGACACTCCTCATTCATCATTCATGCGTGCTGCGCGTTTAATCACAAAACCATGCCTGGTTGGTTCTCTTATTTTGCCATTAATACCCCAGAAAAAAATAGACAACAACGAAATAAATAAACGAAAGGAAAGAGCATCGCATGAGCGTCCAAACACAATCGAATATAAAATGGATTAGGGCATGTTACTTATAATACAGTAATATACTGTAAGAGAAAGATTAAATATATTGATACCAGTACATAACGGGTACATAACAGGTACATAACAGGTACATACAGGTACATACAAGAAACACTTAGCGTATATCATCTCTTCTCCCAAGCAAGTTTCCCACGATGGCATTGATTGAATTTTTCGGACGAATAGAAAAATATTACGATATGCCACCGCAATGAAGAGCGAGGAGAATGGCACTTTAATATACTGTAGAGGGATGGAATGGCACTTTAGTAAAGAAGAACTGGAGTGGCACTGTAATTAAGAGGGAAGCTAGTGCCACTATACAGTAGTAAAGAGTGAATGAACTGTCACCTTAATAAAGAAGAAGGATGCCAGTGTAATAAAGAAGGAAGGGAATTCCACTGCGGTAAGGGGGGAGTGGAGCGTCACTGTAATAGAGAGGGGAAGGGTAAGACTGTAATAAAGAGAGTTGAATATCACTGTAATGAAGAGGGAGGGAAATGACATTGTAGTAAAGATGGAGGTGAGTGGCACTGTAATAGTGTATGTTTTAAGGTACTAAATATTAAATACAAAATAAATTCCAAAAACTATTCTAAAATTTGCAAATATTTCAGAATAAGCTAAAGTTTTTCTTTCATTTAAAATATTTTTTGTAAAACAAAAGATAGAAAAAATAAAGATAGAAAAACTGAAAAAAATGAGACCTTCACAACTCAACAAATGAATCTTAAAACCAATTTTTTATATATAGAAATCTGCTTTATTTATTGAAAAAAGTTTTAATACCAAATCCAGGATAAAAGCTTAAAATCTAATGGCTAAGTCTAACATAATGAGTGAGAGAGAGAGAGAGAGAGAGAGAGAGAGAGAGAGAGAGAGAGAGAGAGAGAGAGAGAGAGAGAGAGAGAGAGAGAGAGAGAGGCAAAATATGGCGACTTCAATATAAAAGGTCATAAATCAGCACCAGACCATCCTTGGTAACCATAGCATTTTGGTACATAAGTCTGCCCATTAAATTTACATGCACACACACACACACACACACACATACGCTTGGATACCTTACGAAACCGCGACATTTTCGCATTTTCTATTGTGGATGACGATATGTAACCTATTTAAAATAGCACAATTAATTTAACCTAACCTAACCTAAACGCAACCTAACCTAACCTTCATTATATGCCATTTTTCATGATTTTTAATGATTTTTCAATAAAAAAATCCTAAATTTATGGCGGCCACGCTAATATTGCTACACAAACATTCGCTCCGCGATGAGCTCAGTGTGTATCCTAAGAACTGTCGCGATTTCGTAAGGTAGTTAAGAAACACACACACACACCATTTAGATAGAAAGGTAGATAGATAGATACCCACCTCTGAACCGGATAAGTTAATCCTGTGACTCAAATGTATTGATTTGAAATATATTTGAAATATTTGAGTGTTGGTTTCCGTTCCACGAACAGAAATTTGGACTCGTAAATGTTGGTTATGATATGACCATTTATGACATCAGATATCCATTTTCTTTAACATAAGACGAGTATCCAATTAGTGAAATTCAATAATTACCTGAATAATTTAGTGATTACGACAAATAACTGAATGATTACGGGGGATAATTGAATGATTACAGAGGATAACTGAATGATTACGGGGAATCATTGAATGATTATGGGGGATAACTGAATGATTGCGTGGAATAACTGAATGATTACGGGGAGTAACCGAATGATTACGGGGATAACTGAATGATTATGGGAAATAATTGAATGATTGCGTGGAATGCTATGATACTTTCAGGAAATAACTCAGTTTTCCATTCCTTTGTAGAGGCAGTAATTATATTTAAAATTATTTACTTAAAATATCGATACTGTATAGGACTGTATACAGCTATAAATTGTCTTTGACAGGCAGAAAGGACGAACAAGCAAATACCTATAGTGGTGCTCATAAGTATTCGTACATTCGTCTTTATCTTTTGTACCACGCATAGAATAGTTATAGAAAAGTTTACCGTTTGTTTGAAAATTTTAACAAATAAAAAAATTAGTTTAACTCCAACATTTAATGTAAAACATCAAAGAATTTGAGGAAAATAAAAAAAAAATTAAATGCAAAAGTTTTCGTACAATTATTTATTTAGAAAATTATTTAATGCTTTGTGTGTCCACCTTTTGCTTGAATGACTTCAGTGATTCGTTTTGGGTATTTTTCTACAAGGTTTCGACAACTCTCAGTAGAAATTTTAGGACATTCTTCTAAAGAAAATTGTTGTAATTCATTCAGATTCGAAGGGTTTCTCTTACGGACACCATTTTTCAAATCAAACCATAAATTCTCGACTAAATTGAGATTTGGGTTTTGACTGGGACACTCGAGAAGCTTGAAATTCTTTTGTTGAAGCCACTTCATGGTTCTCTTAATTTTATGTTTTGGATTATTACCATGTTGCAGTAGCCAATTACGACCCATTCGCAACTTCCGAACTGAAGGCAATACATTTTTCTCTAAAATTTCCTGATATTTCTTTGAATTCAAGATTCCATTAATGACAGCAAACTTTCCTGGACCAGAAGCGCTAAAGCATCCCAAAAGAAGCAAACTACCACCACCACCACCATGTTTAACCGTAGGTAAGATGTGTTTTTCCTCGAATGCCGTATTTGATTTTTACCAAACATACCGTTGTTCGTTGTTCCCGAATAATTCAATTTTGGTCTTGTCTGTGCAGAGAACTTTTTCAGAATGCGAATCCATTATTTTGATGATCCTTGGCATACTTTAAACGAGCTTCTTTGTGCGCTTTTCTTAGCTGAGGTTCACTTCGTGCAACTCTTCCATGCAGACCATTCTTTCTTAATGTACGTCATTAGACGGTTGAAAGCGAAAGTGATGTATCTGCCAAAATATTAAAATTCTTGCTTTTTTCGCGGGTGATACGCGCATCATCGGTGCCATTAGTGCCATCGGTGCCATATCGGTGCGATATGCTATGCTACACGTAACTTATTGATCAGGATATCCCAACTATTGGAACAGACAATACACAGATCACTTTGAAACGCGGTATGACTAAGTACTTACGCCTCCGTCAGGGGGATAACCACTCGTTCAATCACCGCGTCACAACGTGATGTATCTCCATAGCTCGCCTACGAGAAAAAAATACTATATTTAGACAGCTCCTACACATTTTTTTTATGCAAGAAGGAGGGGCCATGGGTAAATACTGACTTCAAACTTAAACTTTTGGGTATCACTGTGTCTCGTCGTGTATCACGATGTATTATCGCGTATCGTTCTGTGCGTCTTCGTGTGTCGTTGTTTATCGTCATTACTGCCATGTATGTTCATTTATTTATTATTATTCTTCGTCTATCGTTGCTCATCGCTGTGTATCTTTGTGTGTATTGTCGTGTGTATGAATTGTCCATTTTTATATGATATTTTTTCACATTATTCTTGTAAATATATGCCAATAGCAGCATAGATATTAAATTTCCATGGATGCCCAATGCCCATCCCAGTTTAGTATTTTCAAGAATTCTGTGGGGATGTCCAAACTTTTGCATGCAAATGTGAAAAATCATTTACGAGTCTACTGTATATATTATATATATATATATATATAATATATATATATATATATATGTGTGTGTGTGTGTGTGTGTGTGTGTGTGTGTGTGGTGTCTATACACATATCCTCACAGATATTTATTAAAATATATAGGCATAGATATTGTATATTCACACATCCTTGCTACTTTACGTATGGATATATTCATATGTCTTTTAATAAACATTCACAGTTACACACACGCAAGTGCATTCATGTACACATATTTATGAATAACATAACATAATCACATTCAGGCAAAACACACACACACATGACCATGAATAGAATTATGTACAAAACACAATATGAATAAAGAATTTGAATTTACAGTTTGCGAAAAATTCGCCGAGAAACATAGAATTTCTCAAAATGAATATCATGGCCACCAACCCCACCAGATGATCTAAACCCGTGTGACTCTTATCTGTGGAGTTATTTAAAGATAGAACACGCAACAAAAGAAATATAAGCCTCAATTGAACAAGAAATTTCTCAATTTTCAACAGATACTGTGTCCAGAATACTGCAAAAATTCGTTAATTGCGCAGAGAGTTAATGAGCTGGGAGAACATCACATAGAGTATGTTTTGCACCAGGGGACTAATTGAGACATCATCATCTACAATAATGGATCAATATCTCACTCCACTTTTTAGGAGATTATTAACAATTTCTAATAAAATTACTAATAAAATTAATTTAAAAACAAATACGAATGATTGCTAATTATTATTTTTTTATGCAAGCGTCACCACGCATGGTGTATGAAGGGCCGCTTAGGTGTGGAATCTAGCCACGTGGGGACCGGGGAGCTCTGGTCGGTCCACCAGAATGTGTTTGTGAACGGATATGTGCGATTTAGTCTATACCTTTTCTCTTCTTCAATACTTTCTGTCCTTTGCATCCGAGCTATTTCTGCCTTTTCACCCCAATCCATTGGGAAATGAGATTTTGACTTTTGTTAATATTAATATTAACCGGCATGTTACCACAGTACCTCAAGTGAATCGGGGAAGATACCCTATATATTGTCCAAATTCTAAATTTATGTTAAATTTTGAAAGAGTTACCAAAATTGTCTTTAACCTCATTATAAATAAGTAATTAATAGTCTCCCCATTCCTAGTTTATTTATGAAAAGAAAATGGGACTGGGGCGAGTGTGACCTCAAAATAGTTGATCTCCTCAAAGTCGAACGATCGTTAATGGTTCCATTATTGGTCATTTTTAACTCGGAGGATTATAGCTCAAAAGCAAAATTATTAATAATCACTCCTAAAAAGTGGAGTGAGATATTGATCCATTATTGTAGATGATGATGTCTCAATGTCACCAAAGAATGACACAAACATCACGAGAGCCACAAAAATCTCTATTTCGTCTCAACGACTTGTTTACAGGAAAAAACTGAATAATTACGTGCAATAATTGATAATTACAGGTAATAATTGAATATTTACGAAAATAACTCAACAATTACAGAGAATACTTACTTTTATAATAGAAATTTCAGTACTCAGAAACCAAGGGATACGACTCCTGGCACCTCGCACTTGACACTGCTACTTTCGTCAGCGTCTGACAAAAGTATATCGCTTTGAAGCAAAAACTTGTTGGAAAGTAATACACCTGGCATCTGTTCCTGGCACCTGCTCCACTACACCAAGGACCCCGATTAGTCAGCACTCGTAATTCTCCTACATACGAGCGGAATCAAATGCCCTGAGGGGGCACCTTCGCATGCCGTACATATATACATTTTAACTGCAAACAACACGCAGTATAATTAATGTAAAGAACGACGCTTGTGTAGAAGAGCGTTCCGCACAAGATGAGGAGAGAGAAAAAGCAAATGAAAAATGACTAATCGGGGTCCTTGGTGTAGTGGTTAACATATCCGACCGGCAATTGGATGATCCCGGGTTCGATTCCTGGGAGGTACCTCATTTTTCATTTGCTTGTTCTCTCTCCTCATCTTGTGCGGAACGCTCTTCTACACAAGCGTCGTTCTTTACATTAATTATACTGCGTGTTGTTTGCATTTAAAATGTGTATATATATGTACGGCATGCGAAGGTGCCCCCTCAGGGCATTTGATTCCGCTCGTATGTAGGAGAATTACGAGTGCTGACTAATCGGGGTCCTTGGTGTAGTGGTTAACATATCTGACCGGCAATTGGATGATCCCGGGTTCGATTCCTGGGAGGTACCTCATTTTTCATTTGCTTGTTCTCTCTCCTCATCTTGTGCGGAACGTCTTCTACACAAGCGTTGTTCTTTACATTAATTATACCGTGTGTTGTTTGCAGTTAAAAAAAAAATATATATATATATATATATATATAATATATATTTATTTATTATATATATATATATATATATATATATATATATATACACCATATTTCCCGGCGTATAACGCGCACCCTAATTTTGAATAGAAAATTTAGGAAAATAAAAATTTAGGAAAAAATATACCTCCTACCTCGCTTCACATGTACAATTTTAACGAGTTAATTTTAACGCAGGGTGATTTTTAGAGTATTTTGGGGTGAAAAAAAGTGCGCGTTATACGCCTGGAAATACGGTATATGTGTGTGTGTGTGTGTGTGTGTGTGTGTGTGTGTGTGTGTGTGTGTATCCAGACTGGTGTGTAAAGCTGCGGAAAACACTGACGGTATAATAAACCTGACGTTGAAATGGCGTTATTTTTTAACATTCCTTCCAGTGACGCAAAAATATGTGAAGAAAAAACTTTATATTACGTTGCTTAGCAACAACAACCCAAATAAAAAACATCAACAGCCTTCAAAGTTTTTAGTTTCTCCCGAATGAACGACGTTTCCATGGCAACGAGTTATTCTTGGGAAAACGTTAGATTTTAGTGAACTTTTTTTTGGATCACCCGAAGATCAGGGCCCCCAGCCTTCTTTAGTTAGCTTTATAAGGCTAACTAACGAAAATATAATGACCTAACCAATCGAAAAGGGCGTACAGTTGACCTAACGATTGGTTAGGTTAGGTCGTGATATTTTCGTTAGTTAACCTTATAAGGCTAACTAAAGAAGGCTGGTGGCCCTGATCTTCAGGTGACGCTTTTTTTTTAAATTAATCGATAACAGATTAAGTTCATAGACGGTCATTTACGAAATTACGAGTGTATTTCTGTTATTAAGATCAGTTGAGGGATCTACGATGAAGAGATCAAAATGATTCAACGACTCGGGTCAAGTGTCATCATTATACGACGATACACTTCGATACACGATGATATACAGTACAGTTACAGAATTTCAGAGTTACAGACTGACAAAGACCTTAAGATCCACTCTAGGTAAGCTCAGAAAAGAAGGAAAAAGAAAAGCGCAGATGAAAATAAAGAATAGGGTCCTAGTGAAAATTCTCATACCATGCTTACACTTATAAACGTGTAAAACTTTCACGCATAAGTAGTAGTACTGTAGTAGCAAAGTATAAAAGAGACAAAGCTTTCTCTCCTCCATCAATCACTGCTATCAGAAAATCGTTGTGTAAAAAAATTTATAGGAAAGTTGTAAAAGGTATAATGAAAAGAATAGCTTCAGAGTTCATTCACACCATGCTTACACTTATTTAATATATCCAATTATGCATTATTTGACAGTGGAAAATAAAAGATAGAATGAAACATTAGCGTGTTTAATCTAATCTACACCAGGCATTTTTTAATGATTTATTTATTTATGACAAGTAGTCATCATTTCATCGCCGCATCATTTATCCGATGAACACTGATCCACTGGCACCTCCAGATGGCCAGCACCCAACACTTTAAGAATTTCCCATAGTGTACACAGAGGCGTACTTAGCATTTTGCCACCGCTAGGCAGGGACTAAAGTGTTTTATAGTTGTATCATTTGATATCGCTAGGTTGGTATTAGAGGCTCTTGTTCGCTTTTATTTTAAAACTTATTTGTGAATCCATTTAATTTGTTACTGCTTTTAACTTTTTTTTTTTTTTTTTTTTTGCCTTATTTAGGTGGAAATACGACAAAATATGACGACCCTCAAAATTTGCCACCCTAGGCAAGAGAATGCCTAATTTTTTTCGCCTTTTTTTTTTTTTTTTACGAAATTTTGCTACACATTTCTAAAACTGTGAAATTTTGCTCTAGCAAAGTAGCATGCATGAAGTTGAATATGTCTATTCGGAGGTTTTGACTCCCAAGACCCCTCTGTAGCATCCCACCTTATTTGCGAGAGTTGATGAAGGAGACAGTTGGCTCCCTCTCTCCTCCTGCCCTCGTAGCCAGCTGCGCACGGATGGTTAGGAACTTGGAACGAAAATTTGTCCAGTGGTTCTTGAAATTATTCAGGTTAGAGGTGGGGCCACAACCTTAACCTTCGTGTGAAGAGAGGCCAACTTCCGGAACTGCTACGAGTGCTGGTGTATCCTTAGTTCTCTCCCAATCAGAATAATATAAAAACAGGGTTTTCCTTAATTAGAAAAGCACATTTTTTACATATTTACATTTTGATTACTGTATATGATGAATTCATTGTAATTCAGCATTCAGTCGATAATCAGTTTACTGAAACGTTATGCTGTAACTTTAATATTTATGAAAACCTCAGTAAAAACCTAATAATTTCTTGAAAAGTTACGCAAGTTTGTATACTGTGAAACCATTGCTAGGAAAGTGTTTTTACAAGTGAAAATATTGTTCATACGATCTCTTATCAACTTGGAATGTCACTGTAATGTTATTTTCATAGAATATGTAATGAATCATTAAATGGAATGCACATATTGTAATATAATTTGTGTGCGTACTGTAAAAAATTACTCCCCTCTCACCATTTCACCCGAATGTTGCCTCACTCTCTTCATTATTGACATTATAACGGACACTGCTCTTCTGAACTCTCTAACTCAGAGCTTCCCAACCTTTAACATGTACGACCTTGAAAATCATGTTCACACAATTCACGACCTCAAACACTCGTCCAAGTTCGACAAACTACTCCCAAACGTTAATATATATATATATATATATATATATATATATATATATATATGGGATGAATTTCACAATTAAATATGTGAAATGAATGAATAATGTAAACCACAAGGAAAAGAAAAAATTATTCCAAGGCCTTTCGTGTATTCAAAAGTACACCTCGTCAGGAAATGATACAATGATTCCCTGACGAGGGAATATATATATATATATATATATATATATATATATATATATATATATATATATATATATATATATATACTTCATAAGCACAGCTTTTATTATGTACGAAAAGTGCCTGGATTTCAGCTGTTATATGCAACTACATTCATGATTGATAAATGTCTTGTCGAACAGCCATAGGAAGAGAATTGAAAATAAAATTATCAGGTCGCGACCCCAAATATGATCTTCACGACTCCTAGGTTGGGAAGCCCTGCTCTAACTGCTTGTCACCTCCTTTAAGGAGAGTACTCAGTACCAGACTTTCGGCACATTCTCATTCCTTTTCTGTCCAACTCTCTAACGCAAGCGTTAATCAATATTTTCAACCGGTCAACTCTGGAACAATCTTCCTCAATCCATCTTTCCCCCTGTCCATGACCTCCAGTCTTTCAAACGCGGAGTGTCCAGGCATCTCGAAAACCCTGAACCTCGATTTTGGCTCTCTTCTTCCTTTATTGAGGGAGGGGCGATTTTGCGGGCATTTGCCCTTGGCCCCTCCTTCTTGCATAATAAAAAAAATCATCCTCATCCCCATTCGCGGTCCGCAATTTGTGAGAAAGCGGAGACTGGATCGAGGTGCTGCGGGATGATTACGTAAAGATTTGTTAGTTTCGTACCGACACCGGTGTGGATGTGAAACAATGACATGGCGTAAAAGGGAGAAGTTAAGAGTAACAATGACTGAGATGTATAACCTGAGCAATACAGTATGTATGACCCGCGTCGGGTTCATAGAGTAAGAAATCGTATGATTCTGGAAAGCTGTGGTGTGCAGAAGCTAGTGGAAGTGAAAATTGAGGAAAGTGTGTTGAGTGGGTTTGGACATGATGAAAGAATGGAAGATGACAGAATTGTGAAAGAGTGTATAAGAGTATTTGGGAAGTTAGAAGGAGAAGAAGGAAGCCTAGAAGAAACCGTATGAACATGAAGAACAATTGCGTGAGTAAGAGTGGACTTGATCTGGATGGTGCGCGAGAAGTAGCTTCAAGTCGGTTGGAATGAAAAGGGGATTTGTTAGAAGTATGTAAGTGTGGGACTGTCTCTCTTATTTTTGACAAAGTTTGGAGGTGCCACTACGTATCGGGTGGGAAGCGCCGCGGGAGTGGAATTTTGCTATGTTGGTGGGCGCTGGTCCGCCTTTTCTCTTTTTCACTAAGTTCTGTACTTTACATCCGGGTTGTTTTCTACTTTCTCACCCCAATTCCTACTTGAAAATCTCAGAGGGATATGCCCGAAGCACGCACATTTTCCCTCCGAAACTATTGCAAAACGCCTGAACTTCAACAGTCCGAGAATGACGTCACATCCGGTCACGTCATTCTCGAGCGATGCTATGCTGGTGAGGAAGCGCCGAATCTCTACTCGTCTAAGGAAATTTAATGAAAAAAAAACTCCCCCTTATTACCTTATTACCTCGATAAAGGATGGCCTCACTTAAACGAAGAGTGAAAAGATTGGTTTTAACTTCAGCGGAAGAACACATCTATCAGGTGAGCGACATTGGTAAAGCTGGTGCAAATACGGGAAAACCCAGAGCTCGTACACCTTCTTTGTCATTAAGTTCACCCACACATGCCGCTACTATCGATTGATACAGTTTTTAAATTGTCGCCAACTCTATTTAATAAGACAACTCCCTTTTCACTCCGTTGCGCATTTTCATTAGCTCATTCACACTCATCGGATTCATTTCTGCTCCCGACCTTGAGTTATGAAATGACCTTTCTTTATTGGCAGCTCTTAGAGACCCCATAAAATTTTGGTCGATCACATCCGTTACCCTTCCATCTCCCCTGCCATCAGATATAGAAAAACCCTCTTATGGATGACGACAAGGGTTCGTCAAAACCAATAAAGGTGCCTTAGTTCAAAACCATCAACAGGGTACGGGTAACGTGGGTTCAGTCGATAGTAGCGTACGGCGCACTGGTACCGACAATTTAAACGGTATAAATAATTTTAACGCCGCTAATAAGTTAACGATATAATGCTGGAACAGAACTCTCCATTATACAATCTGTAGGGGTCCCACAGACCCAAATTCACCAATCTAGTCCTCCTGTTCAGTTATTTTAACAATCGTTCTATAATGAATGCGGAGGACGCAGAGGCCAGACGGCTGGAAACCCTTTCGGAGGACTGCGGCATGTTCAGCGATGATTTAAGTATTTCCCGCACTGTTACTAGCAAATGTTTGATAGGAACTTACGTCTCCTTCCAGCACTTTGTGCAATATAGAAAGGCTGATTCCTGATTCTTTCCAAATTGCGACGCGTTTAGGATTAAACTGGCCATAAAATGTTTTATCAATCCTGCCAGACAGTTTTAAGTGATCTCTCCAGAAGGACACAGTCATGGGCAGTATATAGTGACCATTGTGACATGTATTGTCGTAACAGCCGATAAGAGATATCTGAAAAATTATTATAGATTGAAAAGATGCCAGGAAGTCGGGTGAGTCCTTTCTAACTTTTGTTTTCCGAGTAGAACGCGATTTAATTCGTTTAAAGGCAGATGCACTGCTCGTGCTGCAACACCTTGACATCTCTCCTTACGCACTAAACGCCATTCCGACACACTCTGATTGAAGTACGACAACTATGATAAGGACATCTTTAAAAAATTAAAAGCTTACGGGCCGACAGAAGGATAATTGACCCGTAGCGCCTCTTGGGTTAGATTACAGAGAAGAAAGACTGGTGAACGCGGTCGATTCCCTTAATCTGAGGAACCCCAAATACCTCAGGTGTTTCGTGTGTCATGAGTCAGGACACACGGCTAAAGAGTGTCCCCTTTTAGCGGAGATAAGACTGAATTCCGCGAGACGAGAGAACAAAATAAGTACGACAAGAATAACTCAATTGAGAGATACGAGAGAGGGTACAGAGGGACGCCGAAAAGGTGGATCGGAACCGCTACGCTTTTCGACTTACTCACCGGATCGGAGATGTGGGGGCAGACGTGACCGCCTTAAACCGCGGTACGAACGAATTAACTGGTATAATGACCGTTACAAACCACAGTACGACCATATGATCGGTATTACGACCATTACGATCCACGGTACGAAAAATATGACCGGTATGATGGCCACCATATTAACCGGTATGAAGACCCACCGATGTACTATAGAAATGGAAAATACGAGAGCGTAATCACGAGTTAGATTTTGTTAAAAAATATCGTGATACTGATCCTCATTATCCGCCACGTACTTATTCCTCCGGTTGATGGAGGGAGCCTGACCCAAGGTACGAACGTAGTTACGTCAGAGTAGAAGACCGGTACACGTGCAAACGCAATTGACGGGGCCGGAGGAGCGGTATCGTCAGGCTGGTAGAGAAGAATAGATTAGATTAACTAGTTTAGCGTTTCCTGCTATCCTTTATTTTCCATTATACTCTAATGGGTAATTGGGTACACGAGATAAATGTGCGGATATGAATGAACTCTGAAGCTATTCTTTTCATCATACTTTTTCTACTTTCCTATAAATCTTCTTTCACAACTATTTCTGTCAGCAGTAGCTGGCGGAGGAGGGAGCTCTTTGTCCGTTCTGTACTTTACTACTACAACTATTTTTGTGTGTAAGCTTTACACGTGTATAAATATAAGCATGGTATCAATTTTTAGTATTTTTATTTTCATTGGCTTTTTCTATTTTTCTCTCTACTTGAGCTAACCAAGAGTGGACCTTAGGGTTTTGGTTAACCCTTAACTCCGTAACTCTCTCTCTCTCTCTCTCTCTCTCTCTCTCTCTCTCTCTCTCTCTCTCTCTCTCTCTCTCTCTCTCTCTCTCTCTCTCTCTCTCTTCATGGCTATCTAGTATTATCACCGTATTTAATGTCATGACGAGATTAATCAAAACTGGATACACAAAGTCATAATCTCGCCAACGTTCTTGGCGTTAATAATAAACGTTCCTTCTTTCCTCTCTACGTGCATAAATGAACAGCGTCCCTTAGTGCACGTATAAGAGAGTAATGGCCTTCAACTAGACCGAATGGCTCGGAAACCTAATGTTATTTGTTCATATAATCAAATACATCTTCCACAAATGGTTTCGAACCCAACACTACTGTAGTTCATCCCTTGATTTTAATGCTAATCTACGGCCCTCAAATGAGTGTTACAAGACAGGCTTTGAGGTTAGCAGGGTATATGGGGGTGGGAAGTTTGTGTGTGTGTGTGTGTGTTGTCTTATCTATCATGATTAGCTGGGATTGTTTCCGGAAGGGTGTTTGTAAGTCGTTTGCACGTTTGTCTTATGTGCGGTTATATTGCACACACACATACAGTAAATATGTTTGGCTACGTTACGAAACCGCGACATTTTTACATTTTAAAATGTGGATGGCAATATTTAATCTAATCTAAGTAACCTAATCTAACTTTCATTGTATTCCTTTTCATAAATTTATGACGACACTGCTAATGTCACTACATGCACGTTGGTGTCTCACTGAGCTGTGTGTATCCTAAAGATTATCGAGGTCTTGTCAGGTAGCCCCTCATTTAGGGTGACAATAAAAATCGAAAGTTGGAGTTTTTTATTGGCCATTTGTTCAATGCTGCTACTACATGAGAAAACAATGTACTGTAAATATTAGGTCATTCAGATAATATTTAAGGGTGTCTCAAGTGAGGTAAATAATTCTCCTTATAACAAAAATTAATTATTCATTACCTAGTAAAAATAAATTAATATTTTTTTAATTAATGTAAATAAACGTTAGTTTTAGTTCATAAGGTTTAAGTGCAGGCGTACTCCAATCGTAATAAGTAAATAATATATTTACTAAATATATTCCAGGGTGTCTTTCATTCAATTGTAGACCACCCATTAATTCTTGCTTTTCCTCAAGCCATACCCCTTTTTCAATGTACCAGGCTGAGACTTCCTATGATCCTCAACAACCTGCAAGAGATGTTGGCGCTGTTCTTCATTCTTCGTAATCTTTGTATTGAAGGCCTGGATCAAGGCAATTCCCCTCTCTGCCATGTCATTGACGACTTTTAGTCCTTCAACTATAGTCAAACCAGTCTTGAAATCTTCGTCGTCCGGCCAGGTCTCTGGTTCCTTGGACAAGAAACCATCATTAATTTTTAGAAGTTCAAAGAGAAGCTTTGATCCTTTCGAGGCAAAGTCCGAGAGCTGCTTTGTTGAAATGGAAGAAACAGCAGGTATTGGGGCTCGCTTTGGAGGATCTCCAGCAGCTTCTTTTTCGAGGATTGATCGAGCGATATTCTTTTCGTCGTTGCATTGATACCTTTATCAAAGAGTGCGAGACCAATCAAGTACTCGCTGAGGTACCATAAGTGACGACCGAGGACACTAAGGCAGGATGCTGAGATCTTTTCATCGTGGTACTTTGCTAGGTCTTGAAGAAGCTTCAAATCGTTCGCGGGAGCAGATGAAGGACTGCTGGCCGTGAACCACGCGCTGACATATAACTCCAGGGCAAAAAATACAAATCGTTTTAAGCCAGACATTTCACGAGTTGTAAGTCTGAACTGATGGGAAAGCAGCAGGATTTTTAATGAATAAATTACTTTTGCCATCCAACGTGCTCGGTGAAGTGCTCCAGGTCGCCGAAACCTAAAGTTAGGTAAATTACCTCCAAGGATTGTAATCGACAACTCCAAGAATTCACGGTAATCATCCCTCGGCTGATGTTTTGTCAGATATAGATTCAGCAAGCGATCAGTTCTTCTCGATTCTCATTCAGACTCGATGGAAGGTCTGACAGGGTCTTGTACTTATCTTGGCAAATTGTATTCCACGTCTCTTTGAAGCGGGAGAATAGGAGGATATCTGGACCAGATGATGGTCCCATGCATTCCATGTACGCCTTCTCAACGACAAGTTCTAGGATGTGATGGCGACATGCAAGGTATAAGAGTTGGCGGCCGAGTTTCTGCTCCAAAATTACGCATGCCCCAGACAAGTAACCAGTATTTGAAGCTGTAGTGTCGAAGTTCATAGCTGATACCTTTTCTGACACATTCCATTCTTTGAGCGCAGCATGTACCACCGAGGCGATGACCTCACCCGTTCCTGATGTCAGCTTAGGTACACCCAAGAGCTTCTCGGTATCAACTCCGGTTGCGAAAATGGCTAGTCGGTCACACCGACCACCTTTATCGTCTGGTAGAATTTTTCCGTCCCAGTGAACAGTGAGCACTTCGTTGGGTGTGAACCTTTGTTTAATCTTTTCTGCCGTCGCCGAACGGAGCCTTTCTCATGATTTTCTAATGGTTTCATAGTTGAGTGCGAGTTTTTGTGAGTTATGGCCGAGGCTTCTAGCCGTAGCGTCGATAATCCGGTGTGCTGAACGATGACTGATTCCTGTGCGATCCAATGTACTTGCCAATTCGGGAGTGATGACTTGGATAGTGCCACGAGCATAACACTTGCGTTTTTCAGGAGAGGCGGGCGGTGAGTCTTCAGATGATGGAGCAGAACTTGGTGCTTCAGACGTAGAAGATTCCAGCTCAATATTTCAAAAGTAATATTGGCTTGAGGTTGGTGCTGAGCTAGGCGTCTTTCAGTTTGTTCCCGACGCATGACAGAATGAGCCATTTTTTTGTCAACTCCTCCCATTACTCCCCTCCTCCCTTTTTCTCGCTGAGCAATAAGGAAGGCTCGATCTTCTTCGATGGTCAAAAGTTCCATCGTTTTAGGGTGGGCGACATCGAAAAGATTTTCCAAATTATCACGGAACTCATCTTTTTTCCGCTGGATTTCCGTAGCGCGAGCACGATTTTTCTGGAGAAGCTTCCAAGTAAGAAAAAGATCTACCACTTTTCGACCAATGCTCTTCTCTGTGATGGTAGGTATCCGGGATTTCTCCCAGTAACCAATGACTGATGATGCCACCTCCTTCGCTGAGTCGTTCACTGTCTTCTTGTGCTCTATGTGAAAGTGAAAAAACAGGCGTAAAACGTCTCAAATTGAAGGAAGCCGTGCGCCCTTGATCTCGGGTATGGGATGGCCAATGAGCCAAATTTGACTCGCTGTGCGGGTAGTCGCCATTGGGCCTAAGAAAAGAAAAGAAACGTATATTAAATTAAAATAAGAATCAAAGCATTAATTTTTTTCGTATTATGATTCCATTTTTAAAGATCTCATTTATATTGTAATATATATATATATATATATATATATATATATATATATATATATATATATATACAGGGCCGTCGAGAGCCATTAACGGGCCCCAGGGCTAGCAAACATTACGGGCCCCCACACCAAGTGTCAAGGCATTATATATATGCAATAAATCTATTAATATATAATATATATATATATATATATATATATATATATATATATATGTATAACTTTAATAATATGATATTTAACTTTATAAAAATTAAGTAATTCAATAGTTCAAGTGTTTCAAACCTCTTCGTGCAACACCCAAAACACAAGTGAGAGATTTGGTTAAATATTTCTCAAGTTTATTGACCTTGGCTACTTTCGATCATACCACAAAGCGTGAGAACGGAAGCTACATTTGAAAAAATGTGTCAGATTGCTGAATTTTAGTGTTGACTTTTAGGATACTCAGATATTACATGTAAGAAATTACATGTAAGGAGCTCTGAATTAAAAAAAGTCACAATTTCTTAATGATTATTATGATCGTTATTTATTTTTTTACGATTTTTTTTATTCTCCTGCGGGCCCCCAGACACCCGGGCCCCGGGGCACTGGCCCCCCCCTGACCCCCCCTCTCGACGGCCCTGTATATATATTTATATACTCGTATATATATTATCATAGGAAATCAAATTCAGTTCCAAATTTATATAATTTAAACATCAAACTATGCCAACAATTAATGAAACTTTTCTAGAACAATTTCCAATAATAATATAATCAATGTATTAAAATAAAAAATATTACCTTAGATATCTTAAAAGAATCAGGAGAGAACTTCTAAGCGTTGTTTTCAGTCAGGCAGTCGTATGCAAAATGAACTTGAAGCACCAAAAGCTGATCATCCAAAGATTGATACACATCATATTATTTAACGATTTATTTATGAAAATTTTAATTTAATGAAATAAATTAATCGATTTGCATAATCTATAGTATGAAATAAAGGAAACAATTCTATTAAATTATATAATACACTTGCATTCTCGAAACATTTTTGTTTTTGAAGCGTTGTCGAAACTCGTTCATTCTTGAAATTTCTTCCGCGCGACAGTTTCATTCATGTGAATCGAGGCACCCCTAAATGCTTTCCGAATTCCATGAGATTTCGTCTACGGTGTTTTCTCATAGGGTGGCAGCATTGGACAAATGGCCGGCAAATTTTTGTGAGTTTCAAATTTTATCCCTATAAGAAGTTGTCACCCTACCCCTCATGTACATAATATATATATATATATATATATAATATATATATATATATATATATATATGTGTGTGTGTGTGTGTGTGTGTGTATAATTACACCAACCGGCAAGGAAGAAATATAAAATTAATTATAAAACAGTATTTAAAAAGGCTAATTAATTTCGGCTGGTCACAACCAAGCCCTTTTCAAAGCTAACCTTAGCTCTTCCGCAGGACGGAAGTTTTATAACTTTTTTAGATATTTTAATTAGTTTATGGCTTTGAAAAGGGCTTGGTTGTGACCAGCCGAAATTAATTAGCCTTTTTAAATACTGTTTTATAATCAATTTTATATTTTTTCCTTGCCGGTTGGTGTAATTTTATATTTTGCGGTTATTGCAATTAAAGTTTATATATATATATATATATATATATATATATATATATATATATATATATATACATATATATATATATATATACACACACACTATATATATATATATATATATATATATATATATATATATATATATAATATTTATTTATTTATATATTATATATATATATATATATATATATATATATATATATATATATATATATGTATTATATATATATATATATATATATATATATATATATATATATATATATATATATATATATATAAGAAAATGTGGCAAGCTTGAAAGGAAAATCAGAACGCTATTTAGACAACGGAAACAAACCGTAAAACATCTCCACAGATGCAGAACTGATGCAAGAAGACTCAAACTAAAGAGGAAACTAGGCGAAATAGAAGTGGACCTAAAGCAAGCATTCATACATAAGACAAACGATGAGGAAAACAAGATAGCTGAAAACATAAAAAATAACCCAAAATACTTCTACACGTTTGCGAAAAGAAAAATGCAATGTAAAGAGAGTATTGGTCCGTTGATAGACGGGGGAAGCCAAATACACAAATGAACCAAAAGAAATGAGTGAACTGCTTAAGGAACAATTTAACTTTGTTTAGCAACCCAAAGTCCGAGATGAAAGTAGAAAACCCACACGAATTTTTCGACATTGATACAGATCAGCCAAGAACAATTCCGGCACAAACCTATAAATAGACTTAGAGTTCTCGGAAGAAAATGTAATTGCGGCTCTATCACAGATGCGAGATAATTCGGCACCAGGGCCAGACACATGGTGTGCCACATTTTTTAAGAAATTTAAAGAGATTATTGCCAAATCGCTATACTTACTATGGAGGAAATCACTCGACACAGGACAAATTCTACTTCCATTAAAGAACGCAAACATTGCACCCCTTATTTAAATGTGGTAACAGGCAATGCCCAAGAATTATCGGCCAGTAGCTCTCACCTCCCACCTTATAAAGTGTTTCGAACGTTTAATTAGAGGCAAAACTCCCTACTACCTACAAGAAAATAATTTATATAACCCAAATCAACATGGCTTCAGGGCGGGTAGATCATGCCTATCACAGCAAAGACCACCAAAGAAAATACTGGAAACACTGTGTTGAGGACAAATATAGATATAATATATACTGACTTTGTTAAAGCCTTCGATAAATGTGACCGTGGAGTTATAGCACACAAACTTAAGAATAAAGGAATTACTGGAAAGCTAGGAAGATGGATATTTAATTTCTTGACGCAAAGAACACAAAGCGTGGTAGTAAATGGAGTTAAATCGGAAGTCTCGAAAGTCGTGAGCTCTGTCCCACAAAGCGCAGTATTAGTTCCCTTGCTGTTCATAATAATGATTGCTGATAATGATGCAGATATTAAGGACAGTATTGTATCATGTTTCGCGGATGACACAATGATGTGCGAGGAAATATTGAACGAAGATGACAGAGGAAAATTACAAAACGACATTGAAACATTATTCCAGTTGGCAGAAGACAATATGAAGTTCAACGAAGAAAAGTTCCAACTTCTAAGATATAGTAATAACAAGGAGCTACAGAATAAAGGGGACAAAACTCTGCAAGCCAAACAGATAACTCCACATCCACAAGTCAGGGATCTTGGAGTAATAATGTCGTCGGATACAAAATTCAAAGAGCACTATAACATCAAAATTACAACGGTTAAAAAAATAATGAGAATCACCTGGAGGAGATCCGCAGCAGAAAAGCAAACATAATGCTCAAATTATGGAAGAGAGTAGTCCTACCAATAATTCAGTATTGCTCAGTACTCACAAGCCCATACAGAAAACGAGTCATTGCGAATATTTAAGCTATACAAAGGACTTTTACGTCTAAGATAGAGGAAACGAAAGGTGAAAACTACAATCAATGAAACTCTGCTCTCTGGAAAGAAGACGCGAGCGGTACACACTAATATACATATGGAAAATACTTGAGGGCTTTGTCTCTAACCTTAGAAATGAAATAGAAACAAACTGGAATGAGAGAAGAGGCAGGTTTTGTACGGTCCCAGCCGCGGTGGGACAGAGGGGGGGGCCATAAAAGTGTGGATGGAAAATACTCTCAGAATACGAGGCCCAAAGTTTTTTAATGCCCTGCCAAAAGAAGCAAGGAACCTCCAGCACACTGACCTGAATGACTTCAAGAACCAACTAGACACATTCCTGTGCAAAGTCCCTTATCAGCGATGCGTGGCTGGCTACGATGGCAGGAGGAGAGCAGACAGCAATTCTCTCCTTCACGAAATCCCACAAATGAAGGGGGATGCTGCAGAAGGGTCAACCAAATGTCGATCCTGAATCTTCGTTCAAACCTACATAAAATAAAAAAGTAAAATTATATATATACAGGGTGTCCCAGAATTAACTATCTATTTCAATGAAATCGGACAAATTTTTTAAAAACACACTATTATTTATGTTTATCATGTTTAATATGTGTTAAAAATGTATAAATTTCTAAATTTTTTTCATAATTTTATTTTCATAATTTTTTCATTATCTGGTACAATGAAAGACCGTCTGAAGTCATAGAATGGCAAAGAGACTCCAAAAGTTAACGTGTGGCTTGGAATGACCAAATCCAAAATTTATGGCCCATTCTTCTTTGCGGAAGCAACTGTAACAGGTACCGTCTACCTTGATATGCTTCAGCAGTTTCTCGAACCACAGCTTCTTGATGATGGCATTCTTGATAATGTTGTGTTTCAACAAGATGGAGCACCATAAATTTTGGATTTGGTCATTCCAAGCCACACGTTAACTTTTGGAGAGTCTCTTTGCCATTCTATGACTTCAGACGGTCTTTCATTGGACCAGATAATGAAAAAATTCTGAAAATAAAATTCTGAAAAAAATTTAGAATTTTATACATTTTTAACACATATTAAACATGATAAACATAAATAAAAGTGTGTTTTTAAAAAATTTGTCCGATTTCATTGAAATAAATAGTTAATTCTGGGACACCCTGTATATATATATATATATATATATATATATATATATATTGCATGAATTTCACACTTAAACCCGTGAAATGAATGAATGATGCATCATATACAGTATATAAATAGGGTGTCCCATAAGTCCTGCCTCATAGGAAAATTTATTTTAAATTAAATTTACCAAAGTAATACAATACAATAGAACTAAAACAAATGTTAAAATTAATGTCTTGTTTTGAGACTTTTTTTTTGTTGCAGGTAGAATAACACTCAATGGCTAATATGGAAGTGAGTTGCACTCGTGAGGAAAAAGCCTCCGCGACGCGATTCTCAAAAATCGCGTCGCGGTCGCTGCAGCGTGCGGGGCTCCCATTCTGTCAATGTAAAAAATCACACGAGACTCGAGTCGTCACCACCCAAGTCGTGAGTCGTGAGTCGCAAGACGATCCTGAAAATAGCGATAGTAAAAAATAGCGATAGTGAAAAATAGTGATAGTAAAAAATAGTAATAGTGAAATAGTTATAGTGTCGATAGTGAAAAATAGTACACTCTATCGTAGATTTAAAGTTAATAATAAAAGCATATTTTTAAAGAGATACTAATGAAAATTACTGATTAATTATTATCGGCTGTTGGATTTCTTTTAATTTTTACTACCCTGTCAATATTTCTGCAAAAAGTTTGACTAAATATTCTACAGGGTGTTCAAAAAGAAACGCAACCCGAAACCAGAAGGAAAAGGTTAGGTTACAATGATTTATGCATTCTCCAATGGGTTGCGTTTCTTTTGGAACACTCTGTATTAATAGAGGATGTGTATATGCCATTATTAAAAGTTAAAAAATTATTAATGGTACGGTATTCTATGGAAATGTGATTTATTATCAAAGTTTGATTGTATTTTTAGTACAGGGTGTCCACAATGTTTTGTCACCCCAGTGAAATGCTAACTGATTTTCGTTTTTATTTTAAACCCATTTGAAATGTGTCATAGCAGCAACTGTACGATTGAACAACGCATATTGGCTAGTACCTGGATCCATGAACGACCACGTAATGGCAAAACCATTGAAAATATTCGTGCAGACTTCCAGGATCAATTCATTGGTGCGGCTCCTCCAAAAAGGACTCTGTTGAGATGGGAAAAGAAACTGTTCACAACAGGAACTGTAAAAGATAAACGAAGAACTGGCACGCCATCTATGTGTAAAAATGGTAAAAAATAGAATTAAAATACTTTTTCTAATGACAAAACATTATTATTATTATTAACCTTGTTTTTGCTTCCGCCCAAATTGTTCATTCTGACGAAGGTCAAGCTCGTCACTCCACCTTAGACCTACAGTTTACCGTGGAATCCGAAACGCGCCCCACCAACCACGGGCGGTGAGAAATTACAAAGTTTTCGTCCAGACTCGATTCACGACCTCCCGATCAGTAGCAGCCCAGCGTCTTAACCACTAGGCTACCCAGGGTACCCATTTGTCTACCAACCAATTTCTTTTATATTGTGTGGAAGGATGAACAGTTGGGTTTTGCTGCGCACCACCTGCCGTCACCGGGTTTCGATCTCGGGGCCGATGGATTCTTAGTCAGCAATGTTAACCACTACACCACCGAGGCTCATTATTATTATTATTATTATTATTATTATTATATTATTATTATTATTATAGTTACACATTTGAAGAAATAACGTTTTCTAAAATTTGATTTGGTTTTATACCTGACTAAAAAAAAAAAAAAAGCGCCAAAATAGTATTAAATAAAAAGTTATTTGGACCAGTATGAAAAGTTTGGCAGAAGCGACGCACAGATTCTTAAAAGATGGAAGAATTGACTCCAAAATGTCAATAAGGCGACAACAAATCCTATAGAAAAAAGGAAAAAGTGTCGCCACAAATAACCGCCCTAATTAATTTATAAAATGGTGCCACCAGATCTGAAACCAATATTTTAGCTTGAAACGTGACCCACCAAATCTGTTATATTTCTGCCAAACTTCTCAATTCGGTCTTAGAAACTGCTCGCATCTATTTGTATCTACCTGTCCATCTACTTATTTATTTATCTATCTACTTATCTATTTATCTATCTTTTTTCTATCTACTTATCTATCTTTTATCGGTCATTATGCAGAAAATGACATGGCCTGAAGTTGAATTCAAAAATAAATTTTTCCAGTGTATTTTGGTGTGCTCTGTTCAAATATAACCTTCATTTCTTGTACAACTGAACAGAAATACGTGTTTGGCCCATGCAATGACAACTGTAGTTCTGTTAATTTGCACAAGAAATGAAGGTCATATTCGAACAAAACACCAAAATATACTTGAAAAATGTATTTTTTACTACATTTTATGGATAATCTTAAGGAAAGGTCCCGGTTCTTAATACGTAGTACAGGGATTTAACATATTAATAATATGAAAGATTATATTTTTCTCAATAAAATGCACCCCCGCGTTTTTGTTTTTATTAAGGATAAGTAATTTTAATTAACGTTTTTAAAGTGGACGGCATTTCTTGCGCCTGGCAGCGTTGTGTGCAAATTAGATAAGTGTTGACCTTAAGGATAATCTTGGTTTGAAAAGTCATTTGCGAGTTAGCTATGGATTGTGAACGTTGTGACTACACTATTTTAAAGCTATTTTCCAATTTAATTCCGATTTCAAAAAATTGATAGCCTTTCTGGTTCATCATAAACTACTTTTAAGAGAAAGAAAGTGCCCAAAGTGTAACAAGACCTGTAAAATTTACACTTGACAGTCAACCATTCCATCAATTTCGTCGATCCAACAACCCAGCTCATACGCAAAACATTGAGCGTACTTGGAGGGACGTCATAAATTTAACGCCTAAGTACGGAAGGCGGAAAATTTTCTTCCTGGGATACCTCTCACGGGCGTACTTCTTAAAGGCCTTCCCGAACTGTGAGGATCGTTTCCACAACTTCCTTTTCCAGGCGGCGAAATTGTATAATCCAGGATATTAATGGGTAGGTAACATTTATATACACGTTAGGTTAGGTTGGTGAGGTTAGGTTAGGGTGGTTAGGTTAGGTTAGGTTATATTTGTTGAGGGGGTAGGGGAAAGTCATAAACGAGTTATTTGCGACTGAAATGGATGTCAAATTCGAATAAATCACATAGGAATACATCGGGAAAACATGTTTTATATCCAAAAAACTTCCCGAGACGCTTCCTTAAGATTTACCCATTTTATACAATAAAGCATAACCTAACATGTTCATGTTACGAGATCTCGTAAACGACGCATTACCACAGGAAATGTTCAAAACACCTCAAAATTAACCAGAAAAGTTTGCTCTCGTCATTTTTGTTTAAACTAACGAAAATATCACGACTTAACCTAACCAATCATCAAGGGCGTACAGTTGACCTAACCGGGCATTCCATTAACCTCACCAGACATTCAAATGACCTAACCGGGCATTCAATTAACCTAACCGGGCATTCAATTAACCTAACAGGTTAATATTGGTTATTTCACCTAAATATCTTCTGATCTTTTCGTATTACGCGCTCACTGTCACATTTCGGGCAAGTTAAGGATGAGAGAATAACGCCGTAATTGATAAAAACCTCCAATGCTTTGTCTTCATCTAGGGCACATGACGAATCAAGTTCTCAAAGTCGAAACCACACGAACGGCACCTCATAATTCTATCACAAACACCACGAAACTGAATCCAATTAGAAAACAAAAATAGCCAGAACAGAAAAACAAATTAATTAAGTCGCAGTACCGAAAAAAATAGCCCAAGATTATACTCGTCGGACCAAAAATGAGTGTATATATATATTATATATATAATATATATATATATATATATATATATATATATATATATATATATGAAAATTATTTGACGAAAGTAACACGTGAAAAATAATTATGATGAATAAAACCTTCGTTTTATTCATCATATATATATATATATATATATATATTAGTGATGTAGCGGATGTCATTTTTTGACATCCGCGGATGCGGATGCGGATGAGGATGTTTGATTTCAACATCCGCGGATGCGGATGCGGATGTCTACATTTTCGTTATTTTTTAGGATATATTCGAGATTTGTTGTGTTTAACGTATACAATAAGTTATTATATAGAGAGAGCTGTAGCTATAATGTAGTATAATTGATTAATTGTACAATAATTGCTGTACTTTTCCCTGAACATATAAAATAATAGCAAGCATCTAACTAATATAGAAATCAATTAGTGAATTCGTCTGCAAATAAATTCGTTATATTTTGTGGAGTTTCAGCCACAATTAGAAACCATAATTGTGTTACCCGACCTCTTTCCCCAACCTCCACCCTTATAGAAAGAGATCTTTAATTAGCTTGATAACTATTTATATTAAGTTTAAAGTTTTATTAGGCATATTTATAAATGAGTAATTAAAATAAAGTAAACTAAGATGTTCATCGTTTAATATTCAAACTTAATTATAGGAAGTTTATGCTTAAGGAACATTAATTTTTCTGCCTTTTCTGCTGCCAGTCTGTTTCTTTTCATCATATATTAATCCAGCACTGCTAAATAATCTCTCGCTTGGTACGTTTGTTGGAGGACAGGCTAAATGTTTCCTTGCAAGTTTACTCAAGTATGGATAGATATTCTGCGTATTTTTCCACCAACTAATAGGATTGTCACATGCAGCCAGGCGTTTTTCTTGGTGATAGCTCTCGATCATTTTTACTACATCTTTTGACATCGCGTAGGTCTCGTCATTGCTGCTTGACTCAAGAAACTGAGAGACAGATTCTGTGATAGATTTGCTTGTTGAATGTGTTGGTTCTGTCACTGAAACTTTTATTCTTTTGGTGGGTGGCGAAGCGACAGATTCAAGAGATTGAAGCTCTTCAACTGCTTTGCCAAGTGATGATTTAAGTCGTTCTAATGAACTAGGTGAAAATAACTTAGCTTTGTAACGTGGATCTAAGTAGGTTGCAAGAGAGTAACTTCATACAAGAACAGCCTCTCGTCTTGTCGCTTGCACCACTTTTGCGCACAATGAACTAGTTCTATTAATAAAGTAGAATTTGATAATTTCCGCTTATTAATGACGTTTTATCTCAACGGTCCACATCCGCACGACATCTGCAGTCCAAAGTGCGGATGCGGACGCGGAAGCGGATGCGAGAAAATGTTCGGATGTTCCGCGGATGCGGATGCGGATGCGGATGTGATCTACATCACTAGTATATAATATATATATATATATATATATATATATGTGTGTGTGTGTGTGTGTGTGTGTGTATATTATATATATATATATATTAGTGATGTAGCGGATGTCATTTTTTTCACATCCGCGGATGCGGATGAGGATGTTTGATTTCAACATCCGCGGATGCGGATGCGGATGCGGATGTCTACATTTTCGTTATTTTTTAGGATATCGAGATTTGTTGTGTTTAACGTATATAATAAGTTATTATATAGACAGAGCTGTAGCTATAATGTAGTATAATTGATTAATTGTACAATAATTGCTGTACTTTTCTCTGAACATATAAAATAATATCAAGCATCTACCTAATATAGAAATCAATTGGTGAATTCGTCTGCAAATAAATTCGTTATATTTTGTGGAGTTTCAGCCACAATTAGAAACCATAATTGTGTTACCAGGATGCGGGACGTGAACCCAACTCAAATGCACCCCCACCGACCTCTTCCCCCAACCTCCACCCTTATAGAAAGAGATCTTTAATTAGCTTGATAACTATTTATATTAAGTTTAAAGTTTTATTAGGCATATTTATAAATGAGTAATTAAAATAAAGTAAACTAAGATGTTCATCGTTTAATGTTCAAACTTAATTATAGGAAGGTTATGCTTAAGGAACATTAACTTTTCTGCCTTTTCTGCTGCCAGTCTGTTTCTCTTTTCATCATATATTAATCCAGCACTGCTAAATAATCTCTCGCTTGGTACGTTTGTTGGAGGACAGGCTAAATGTTTCCTTGCAAGTTTACTCAAGTATGGA
Source organism: Bathynomus jamesi (assembly GCA_023014485.1). NCBI lineage: Eukaryota > Metazoa > Arthropoda > Malacostraca > Isopoda > Cirolanidae > Bathynomus > Bathynomus jamesi. Next base: position 70,563 of record JAJOZX010006989.1, on the reverse strand, counting down.
TAGATATTCTGCGTATTTTTCCACCAACTAATAGGATTGTCACATGCAGCCAGGCGTTTTTCTTGGTGATAGCTCTCGATCATTTTTACTACATCTTTTGACATCGCGTAGGTCTCGTCATTGCTGCTTGACTCAAGAAACTGAGAGACAGATTCTGTGATAGATTTGCTTGTTGAAGGTGTTGGTTCTGTCACTGAAACTTTTATTCTTTTGGTGGGTGGCGAAGAGACAGATTCAAGAGATTTGAAGCTCTTCAACTGCTTTGCCAAGTGATGATTTAACTCGTTCTAATGTACTTGGTGAAAATAACTTAGCTTTGTAACGTGGATCTAAGTAGGTTGCAAGAGAGTAACTTCATACAAGAACAGCCTCTCGTCTTGTCGCTTGCACCACTTTTGCGCACAATGAACTAGTTCTATTAATATAGTAGAATTTGATAATTTCCGCTTATTAATGACGTTTTATCTCAACGGTCCACATCCGCACGACATCCGCAGTCCAAAGTGCGGATGCGGATGCGGATGCGGATGCGAGAAAATGTGCGGATGTTCCGCGGATGCGGATGCGGATGCGGATGTGACCTACATCACTAATATATATATATATATATATATATATATATATATATATATTATTAGTATCATAATGTTCACCATTAATATGCATTTGCAAAAACATGAGTGACAAATTTGAATAAAGCGACTAAAACTACCTCATAAAAAGTTATTTTGATTTACAGGTCCAGCCCATGTCATTTAATACATAATGACCCTTTTATCTACTACCGCCTTTGAGAAATGTTTTGTTTTTAATGAAAATAAGCTTGTCAATAAATTCGAGTGTTTTTCAATGTTTGGTTTTGAACATTCTTATCAACAACGGACATGTTTGTACAGCAAACTCTGAAAACATGGTTAGACGCTCTCTCTCTCTCTCTCTCTCTCTCTCACACACACAAACACACGATTCTCCTATAAAAATAAGTAATGTATCTTATTTTGGTGAGAAATTAATTGCAGAAAAGTATGTACAAGGTGGACCATAAGTCGTTTTACCTTCGTATTATTACTAAATTCACTTCTGTAAAGCGACTTATGGCCCACCCTATATATATATTAGGGTGACAACTTCTTATAGGGATAAAATTTGAAATTCAAAAATATTTGCCGGCCATTTGTCCAATGCTGTCACCCTATGAGGAAACACCGTAGACGAAATCTCATGGAATTCGGAAAGCATTTATGGGTGCCTCGAGTCACATGAATGAAACTGTCGCGCGGAAGAAATTTCAAGAATGAACGAGTTTCGACAACGCTTCAAAAACAAAAATGTTTCGAGAATGCAAGTGTATTATATAATTTAATAGAATTGCTTCCTTTATTTCATACTATACATTATGCAAATCGATTAATTTATTTCATTAAATTAAAATTTTCATAAATAAATCGTTAAATAATATGATGTGTATCAATCTTTGGATGATCAGCTTTTGGTGCTTCAAGACAGGAAGTTCAAGTTCATTTTGCATACGACTGCCTGACTGAAAACAACGCTTAGAAGTTCTCTCCCGATTCTTTTAAGATATCTAAGGTAATATTTTTTATTTTGATACATTGATTATATTATTATTGGAAATTGTTCTAGAAAAGTTTCATTAATTGTTGGTTACTTGTCTGGGGCATGCGTAATTTTGGAGCAGAAACTCGGCCGCCGACTCTTATACCTTGCATGTCGCCATCACATCCTAGAACTTGTCGTTGAGAAGGCGTACATGGAATGCATGGGACCATCATCTGGTCCAGATATCCTCCTATTCTCCCGCTTCAAAGAGACGTGGAATACAATTTGCCAAGATAAGTACAAGACCCTGTCAGACCTTCCATCGAGTCTGAATGAGAATCGAGAAGAACTGATCGCTTGCTGGAATCTATATCTGACAAAACATCAGCCGAGGGATGATTACCGTGAATTCTTGGAGTTGTCGATTACAATCCTTGGAGGTAATTTACCTAACTTTAGGTTTCGGCGACCTGGAGCACTTCACCGAGCACGTTGGATGGCAAAAGTAATTTATTCATTAAAAATCCTGCTGCTTTCCCATCAGTTCAGACTTACAACTCGTGAAATGTCTGGCTTAAAACGATTTGTATTTTTGCCCTGGAGTTATATGTCAGCGCGTGGTTCACGGCCAGCAGTCCTTCATCTGCTCCCGCGAACGATTTGAAGCTTCTTCAAGACCTAGCAAAGTACCACGATGAAAAGATCTCAGCATCCTGCCTTAGTGTCCTCGGTCGTCACTTATGGTACCTCAGCGAGTACTTGATTGGTCTCGCACTCTTTGATAAAGGTATCAATGCAACGACGAAAAGAATATCGCTCGATCAATCCTCGAAAAGAAGCTGCTGGAGATCCTCCAAAGCGAGCCCCAATACCTGCTGTTTCTTCCATTTCAACAAAGCAGCTCTCGGACTTTGCCTCGAAAGGATCAAAGCTTCTCTTTGAACTTCTAAAAATTAATGATGGTTTCTTGTCCAAGGAACCAGAGACCTGGCCGGACGACGAAGATTTCAAGACTGGTTTGACTATAGTTGAAGGACTAAAAGTCGTCAATGACATGGCAGAGAGGGGAATTGCCTTGATCCAGGCCTTCAATACAAAGATTACGAAGAATGAAAAACAGCGCCAACATCTCTTGCAGGTTGTTGAGGATCATAGGAAGTCTCAGCCTGGTACATTGAAAAAGGGGTATGGCTTGAGGAAAAGCAAGAATTAATGGGTGGTCTACAATTGAATGAAAGACACCCTGGAATATATTTAGTAAATATATTATTTACTTATTACGATTGGAGTACGCCTGCACTTAAACCTTATGAACTAAAACTAACGTTATTTACATTAATTAAAAAAAATATTAATTTATTTTACTAGGTAATGAATAATTAATTTTTGTTATAAGGAGAATTATTTACCTCACTTGAGACACCCTTAAATATTATCTGAATGACCTAATATTTACAGTACATTGTTTTCTCATGTAGTAGCAGCATTGAACAAATGGCCAATAAAAAATTCCAACTTTCGATTTTTATTGTCACCCTAATATATATATATATATATATATATATATATATATATATATATATATATATATATATATATATATATATATATATAAACAAAAACGCGATTAAAGGGAATGTTTGGTCGACTCGTGGATAGGATCAATCATTGGCGAGTTTTCAAACATTTACGGCTTTAGCGACTTTGCTACGAGCATGAAAATAGGGTGAAAACAAGATATATATATCTCTATCTATTTATGTATGCATGTATGTATGTATGTATATATGTATATAGAGGGTATCTCAAAATTCTGGTCTCAAGGAAAATTTATTTTAAATTAAATTTACAAAAGTAATACATTAAAACTAAAACAAATGTTCAAATTGATGTCTTCCTTTTGGGACTTTTTTTTTTGTGGCAGGTAGAATAATACGCAATGACCAGTATGGAAGTGAGTTACATTCGTGAGGAAAAGGCGGAGACCTTTTCCTCACGAGTGTAACTTGAAAAAAAATCATGTTCTGCGCATAATTGCAAATAAAATGACCCGTAATCGCGCGCATTACATTAATAATTAGGGACATTTCTCCTCAAAAAGAAATAGTGAAGTTAAAGTATTTGGTATTAAATTGAATAAAAAATTAAGTTCAAAAGTCACATCCAACATATCATATCGAAAATATTTGGATTAATAAAACTAAAAAAAAAAGTCCCCAAAAAGACTCTTTATATTGCATTCTCATTTATTAATCAACACCTACAGTACGGCATTGCAACATGACGTATACAGAGAATTATATAAGAGATCCGCTAAATTCCCAAATGGGGGTACGCGAGAAAGTTCCCAGGGGTACGCGGCATCCTGTTTGGAACTAACTTTCACATAGAAAAGTACTCTCAAAAGACGATGTACCGGCCATACAGTTTTTTGAGCAGTTTTGAGTGGGTTGGTGGTACGGGGTACTTGCTGAAACCATCGAGGGGTACGCGGTCGAAAAGAGAGTTGGGAACCCCTGCGCTAGAGTAATAATAAAAAAGTTTCTTACGAACTCTCTCAAAGAATGATAACGGACACGCTGATACCTCTCCAGTGTTCAGACAGTGGAATATCCTAAAACTAAATGATTTATATAAACGAACTATCCGTGTCAATATGTACATTGTACAAGGTTGATAATAAAAGAAAGAATACATCGTCCATTCAAATGGCAATTACACCGCATGATACCGATCCTAAACATAATAAAAGAGTTGCCAGTGATTTCGTAAGGAAACCAAATTAACCCCGCAAACTGCAGGAAGTGCTCTTTCTTACAAAGTAGTAGAAATATGGAACTCCATACCTATAAATATCAAACAGATACTATCATTAATTTCGTTTCGCAAATCAATAAAGCAACACTTTATTAATTCCTACTAATGTATTGTATCCCAGTTCCAAAGCCATTTATAAATGTTATCTTACAAAAATTACAGTCTGTTTTTCTAAAGAAAATTACATGGGTAATAAATAGTACATGTAAAAGTCAGTCTCAAATAGGTGTTTACTACTGTACTTTATTTCCATTATTTCTATTTATTTTAATTTATTGTAAAAATTGAAACGAATATTACAAACCCTGGACCTTGATTTTGGATCTCTTCTTCTTCTGTGGCGGGTGGGTGCTTTTGCGGGCATTGCCCTTGGCTCCTCCTTCCTGCATAATTTTTTTTTTTGCCTAAAAAGTTCTCTTGATTCGCAATGGCATATTCATATAAGAATACTTTAACTAAATTGCTTATCACTAAACATAAATCGAACAAAAATGCCACTATTCTGTAAATCAGGGGTTCCCAACCTTTTTTCGGCTGCGTACCCCTCGATGGCTTCGGCAAGTGCCCCGTATCACCCCCCTACTCAAAATTGCTGAAAAGACGGTGTAGCCGCTACACCGTCTATTGAGAGTACTTTTCCATGTGAAAGTTAGTTCCAAAGCAGGATGCCGTATACCCCTTGGAACCTTCTCGCGTACACCCATTTGGGAACCCCTGCTGTAAATCCTTGATATGATGTTTGCTTGAACTACTTAACAATGCATACCTCAAGTAATGCATTTGTTGGTTTACGTCGTCGTCGTCGTTGGCCTAGGCAAGCTACGGCTTGGGACCGTAGCGCATCTATCCGGTATAGGTTAACCTGGATGATGTAGCCATAAGCACTGCCGCTAGTTAAGTGCCAACCAGTGATTATCTCACTAGCCGTATTGAGTCCGTTAGGCGAAACTACGACAGTACCAAAGGTGGAAAATATAACCTTTGGTTTTCTATTATTTATTTGTAAAATGGACATGGCATTAGATTAAAATAAATATTTGAATATAAATAATTAACTGACAATTGTGATATATATTTAATTATGTTTACATACAATAAAATAATATAGTATACATAAAATTAGTATTAATGTGGTTCACAATTGAATTATAATGGGGTAACTAATTTAAAATGAATTTATACTATTCCGAAATTCAAGACGGTAAAATTAACATTTAACTTGAAACTAAAATAAGAGTATTCACTACACACTCCCCCACCAGAGAGGAAGTTCAAAGAGTTCCGAACGACACAGATTTCCGCTGAACCTTTTTGGTAGCTACTTGTACCTCACTTAAGGTTGATTCCAAAAACGCAGGCTTAAGACGATCGATAGAAACCTTGTCGACCTTGGAACCGCGCTGGATGAGGAATGATTTGCGCGTACGTCGGAGGAACTTCATAGGGCCCGTCATATGGACATTGGGAGAGGCCGTTTTGGGAGAGGTACACGAACGAAAACGTGGGTGCAAGATTGGAGGGCTGGGGAACACAAAGATGTTCTTTGTTGGCTAGTCAATCGAGGGGAACAGGCTGAAGGGACTGCATGTGAGAGGAAAGTGTTTGAGCGAATTCCGTAGGATCACATGACTTATCCCCTGCAGTGAAGTAGCCACCTGGTAGCCGCAGTGTTGTTCCATAGACTAGTTCAGCCGCTGTAGTCTTCAGATCACTCTTAAATGCAGAGCGAATACCAAGCAAACGAGTGGAAGCTTATCCATCCAAGGGAGTCTTCGTGACACATAAGGGATGACTTCAGCTGGCGATGGAAGCGTTCGACGAGGCCGTTAGCTTGCGGATGATACGCACAGTATGCGCATGTACTGTACCCAACAAGCTGGTAAACTTCTTCCAAAGCGAAGACTCAAATTGGCGACCTTGGTCAGTGATGACTTTTGTCGGCAATCCAAATCGTGATACCCATCCATGAAGAAAGGCTCTTGCAACAGTGTCCGCTTGGATATCAGGAAGTGGGATGGCTTCAGGCCACCTGGAAAAGCGGTCGAGACAGGTGAGCAGATAACGTTGGCCTTGAATCACTGGAAGAGGGCCAACAATGTCTACATGAATTACCTCAAATCGCTGGGATGGGGGCGGAAATGCGTCCAAAGGGGGACCTGGTGTGCCTTTGGACTTTGGCACGCTGGCAGGCAAGGCACGTTTTGGTCCAATGTTTGACATCCTTGCGCATCGAGGGCCAAACAAAGCGAGAGGTAACCAGGTGTTGCGAAGCACGGATACCAGGATGGGAGGGCTTATGAAGATCCATGAAGACTGCTTTTCTGTGACATGGAGGGACATAAGGGCGAATAGCAGCTGTTGATACGTCGCAATAGAGGGGCACAGGACAATCCTGGCATACTCATTTTCTTGAGGGAAAGTGAGTGAGTGGAGTCTTCTCTGAGCAGTCTTGTAGTTCCGTATCCTTATCTTGATCCTGTGCAATAGCATTCCACAGTGTAGAGCTGAGGGTAACAGAAGTAATCTCTATTCTTGAAAGTGCATCCGCTGGAGTGTTCAAGACACCTTGATGTGGCGGATATCTGTGGTAAATTGCGAGATATAATCGAGTTGCCTGATGACTCTGGGAGAGTGGTTACAGCTGTTTTTATTGAAGACAGTGACCAAAGGTTTGTGGTCGGTAAAAACACAAACTCTCGGCCTTCAAGGAAATGTTGAAAATGCTTCACGTTAAGTAAATAGCAAGAAGTTCACGTCCGAAAGCACTATAACGCGTTTGGGCTGGCTGCAGCTTTTTCGAGTAAAACGCGATGGGTGCTTGTTGACCGTTAATGGTTTGTTCCAACACTCCACCGATCGCAACATCTGATGCATCGACCGTCAGAGTTAGGGGGGCATCACTGATAGGAAATGACAAAGACAATGCACTATTGATAGCATTTTTGGCATTGTCGAACGCCTGTAAACTATCGCTACACCATACCAATTTCGTTACCTTGCGTTTGTGTGTGATCATAGCGTGTAGAGGAGCAAGAACACTGGCACAGTTTTTAATGAACTTGTGGTAATAATTTACCAAACCTAGAAACCGACGTAACTCACGCTGATTATTTGGCATAGGGTAATTTTTTTATCACTTCACACTTGTCCTGAAGGGGGGTAATTCCGTGCTGCGAAATCGTGTGACCAAGAAATTCCAAGGTTGGCTGTGCAAACACACACTTAGATGCATTAATAGTAACACCGTATTGTTCTAAGCGTTGAAAGAGGAGTGAAAGATGTTCCTTATGTTCCTCTTCCGTTGAGCTGGCCACAAGCAAATCATCGATGTAGCATAACAAAGTCTAAGCCTCTGGTGACCTCATCTATAACCTCTGAAAGGTTTGCGCAGCATTCCGTAGCCCGAACGGCATCTTCAAAAATTCGAATAACCCAAATGGTGTACAAACTGCAGTCTTGGGAATATCCGAAGGCTCTACGGGAATGTGGTGGAAAGCCTTAACGAGATCTATTTTACTGAAGATAGATTTGCCGTGGAGAAGAGAAGTAAAGTCTTGGACATTTGGTACCGGATATCGGTCCGGGATGGTTGTCGAATTCAAAAATCGGTAATCCCCACATGGTCTCCAGTCTCCTGACTTCTTCTGGACCAGGTGTAGGGGAGAGGACCAACTGCTTTTGGAAGGTCTTATTATCCCAAGATCCAGCATAAGCTGGAATTCCGATTTGGCAGCTTTCAGTTTGTCCGGGGCAAGACGTCTGGGTTTTGCAAACACAGGGGGACCTTTTGTTGTAATGTGATGGGTAATGGTGTGCTTAATGGTATCACCCATCTGCATCGGTTGAAGAATTCCTGGATATCGCTGGAAAAGGCACTGGTACATGGAATTAGGGGAAACGAGGGAAAGTGCAGAGTTCGAGGCGTCCGGAAGGGCAACCTGTTTGGCAAGAACAGAAAGCAGTGTGGCCTGGTCGCATAAGCGTCGCTTGTCAAGATCCACCAGGAGTTTGAAATGCTGGAGGAAGTCAGCGCCGATTATGGGATGCCGCACTTGAGCACAGATGAAAATCCACTTGAAGGATCGGTGAAGGCCCAAGTTTAGTTCACGCGACTGAGTACCGTACGTGGGTATGCGTGAACCGTTAGCAGCGTATAGAGGCGGAGATTCCGAGTGCGTATGACCAGATTTTTGAGGGAATACACTGACTGACGCTCCGGTATCGACCAAGAAATTGACACCAGAGTTCCTGTCCTTTATGAATAACAGGTTGGCAGTGCGAGTACTAGACGCCATTAGGACTCGCTGCTGGGGTTTCCCGACGAAAAATTGCAAGGGGAGATGCACTTCCTAGCCTTCTTTCCAAATTTGGCGTGGTAGAAGCAGATCTTCCCGGAACTCGAACGATGCCTCTTCGTAAATCTTGACCGAGAATGGCTTCTTTGCCGTTGATTTTGTAGCAGAGAACAAACGTGGTTGAGTTGTTGACTTAACTCTTCCACTTTCAACTCCAGTTCCGATTGTGTGTTCACGTTGTTGACCGGAGCTGTGTCAATCTCCACTACTTTGTCGGCAGTTTCTGCTAGTTTATCAACTGGAGTAGCAGGATCCATAGTGGCCAAGACACGCTGAGCTGATGGAGGAAGTTTCTGCAAGAACAACTGTCTAAAGATGTCCTTATCGAAGGTTTGTGCGCGTTCGCCTAGAGCGCACTGCATAGCCCTCAGCATTTGAGTGGGCTTACGGTCTCCAAGTTCTTCTTTTGAGATTAACTGATGTAGTTTCTCACGCTCGGAGACAGTGGTGCGGCGCAGGATGGCAGACTTCAGATCGTTGTACGGGTCCTCACTCGTGGAAGGAGATACGATGACGTCACGGACTTCAGAGATGATGCTCGCTGGTAGAGAGGACAAAACATGATCGTATTTCGTCCTGCTAGTGTGATCCTTCCCAAGTTGAATTGTGATTCCACTTGGTGGAACCAAATAAATGGATCACCCGGCCAGAAGACGGGGAGCTTTACGCTCAAGTGGGAGATGGCACCAGCGTCGTCAGGCATCTTCTCCTATGCTTGCTAACGTACAAGCAAGACGACAAGTTCCCAACGAAGGAGTGGAGGTTGAGACGAGCGCAGGCACAGAGCGCACGGGCAGGGGTGAGGGGCAGAGGGCACGAGCGACATTACAGTCTGGTCCTAGTCGCTCGGGTGAAGGGGGTGATGGGCAGAGGGCACGAGCGACGTTACAGTCTGGTCCTAGTCGCTCGGGTGAAGGGGTGATGGGCACGAACGACATTACAGTCTAATCCTAGTCGTTCGGGTAAAAGGGGTAATCCAGCTCCGGGGTCACCAATTGTTGGTTTACGTCGTCGTCGTCGTTGGCCTAGGCAAGCTACGGCTTGGGACCGTAGCGCATCTATCCGGTATAGGTTAACCTGGATGATGTAGCCATAAGCACTGCCGCTAGTTAAGTGCCAACCAGTGATTATCTCACTAGCCGTATTGAGTCCGTTAGGCGAAACTACGACAGTACCAAAGGTGGAAAATATAACCTTTGGTTTTCTATTATTTATTTGTAAAATGGACATGGCATTAGATTAAAATAAATATTTGAATATAAATAATTAACTGACAATTGTGATATATATTTAATTATGTTTACATACAATAAAATAATATAGTATACATAAAATTAGTATTAATGTGGTTCACAATTGAATTATAATGGGGTAACTAATTTAAAATGAATTTATACTATTCCGAAATTCAAGACGGTAAAATTAACATTTAACTTGAAACTAAAATAAGAGTATTCACTACACATTCTTTTCCTGAATAGGGAATTTTTGTTTGTTTGAAAACTAAACTTACTCGGAGTCGTAAATAAAAAAAATAAACACCCGATTATTTGCACGATAATGCATATATAATGCGTGGAGCATGTACAGGGTGTCCCATAAGTCAAGTTTCATAGAAAAATTTATTTTAAATTAAATTTACAAAGTAATACATTAGAACTAAAACAAATCTTCAAATTAATATCTTGTTTTGGGGAGGCCTTTTCTTCAGGAGTGTAACTCACTCCCACATTAGCCATTGCGTGTTATTCTACCTGCAACAAAAAAAACGGCCCCAAAACAAGACATCAATTTGAACATTTGTTTTAGTTCTAATGCATTACTTTTTAAAATTTAATTTAAAATAATTTTACTATGAGACCGGACTTATGGGACACCCTGTGTAATTCACAAAAACTACTGTAGAATGACGAACATAAAGTCACTGTTAATTAATTATAAAGGTAACATTTATATTTATGTAAAATTTTTAATGTAATTTCTGTTAAATTTACGAAGTGAAAATGTAGATTTGGCATTTTTTTTTATTTGGGGGGTAACTAAATTGATGGGAATGTAAATTACAGAAAAAAATCGTAGGTTTTAACCAAATTATTTATACAGGGTGTTCCAAAAGAAAGTGTGAATGACATTGTTTGTTACATTAATTGTAATAACTTATTATCTCCCTGTAATAAAGAGAAAAATTGAGGAAAGAGTGAAAGAATTGAATTGTTGAAAGCGATATCGTTTCTCCTTCAAACATTCTCAATGGTTCATGTTGTGAAACACGACATCCGTATGGGTATGGATTACATCACAAATTTCTTATTTTAACTCGTCCCCAATATGGGCACTGGGTATTTACGCGCTCCTTCTAACTATGCATGCCCTAACTCACATAAAAACCTCCATAGAAAATATTGTAAGGAAATATACTCTACGTGTAAACTATTCATAAGTCAGTGCACAAAATCTTTTTGGGACACTGTATATTTAAACCATATAAATCATACATTAAATAATTTATTAAGAAAATTTCTTTGGATGAGGTTGACATCCACTTGGCATAGGACAGGTTAGGTTAGGTTAGGTTTGGTTAGGTTAGATTAAGTCGTGTTAGATTAAGTTAAATTGTGTTAGGTTACGTTAGGTTGGGTAGTGTTAAGTCAGGTTAGGTTAGTTTAGGTCAGGTGTGGTTAGATTAAGTTAGGTCAGGTGTAGTTAGATTAAGTTAGGTTAAATGAGTTCTTGTTAAGTTAGGTTAAATCAGATCGTATTAGAGTATGTTATGTTTAGGTTGTTTAGGTCAGGTGTGGTTAGATTAAGTTAGGTTAGGTAACGTTAGGTTAGTTTAAGTTACGTTTGCTTAATTAAATTAAATATACAGAGTTGTCGCTAATATTTGTTCGTCATAAATTCATACCGAGACGTCTGTTTCAATTGTTACGCGTCTTTTTTTTTTCAGACGTCCCCCCTCCCCATTTGGTTAAAAATAACGCAGGATTTTGGGGGCATTAAACTTGTTTTGGTGTTACCCAAGAATCGAGGAAACCGTGATCATTTTTCACATTTTGGAATTAAGAAAAAATATTTTTCTTACTTTTTTTTTAATTCCGAGACGAACGAATTAAGATGTTATTTTAAAAAAAATAAACAGTGTCTATATTAAGTTGATCTTTCTTGTGTGTGTGTGTGTGTGTGTGTGTGTGTGTGTGTGTGTGTGAGAGAGAGAGAGTGAGAGAGAGTGAGAGAGAGGTATTTTAGGTTGAATTGGAAAGAAAAACTAAAATAAAGTTCAAATTTTGCACTAAAATTGTTCGCGATTTAATCGCTTCAGGATTATTATCAAAGAGTGAACATAAATCATAACCACTGATGTTCAGAATTAGATTGAAACTAATCTTTCAGGATTATTCTCTTCGTATTTGGGACTTGGTGAAGGAAAGAGTTGCTCTTCGCTTTCATCTTACCCTATTCAGTTCTGTGTTTCTAAGTTAGTTTTCGCGAATATTTGAATAAATGACCCATGTACTGGGTCATGACCCATGTACTATTATTTTTTAGGTAATAGACCTTTGGCAGGTAAGAATTGGATTATACTCTTTATAAAGTTGTGTATTGCCATAATGAACTTCATTGTATTGTGTAATAATGGTATGACAACATATGACCTGGTATGACCTGTATTGTGTCATAATGGACTTCAAGGTCCAGATTTCTGGTTTCATTGAATTTAGACTTTTTGATAACAATTAAAATAAAAAAGGCTATTTTTAATAAAAACATTAAAGATATAATTTTAGGATAAATATCGTATTTATTTAACTTCACACACACACACACCACACACACACACACACACACACACACACACACACACACACACACCTTTAAATGGGAGACCCATAATGGGTGCACACACATTTCTACATTACTGTACAGTCTTTACAGCCACACCTACACTTTTCCTCGTAAGTGTATATATTGTAATGTATATGGTTGTAAATTTGACTTGGTCCGCAATCGATATGAACCGTGACTTGATGGATACCGTAATGAAATTGACTGGATTCTTTGGATCTGATATATTTGCATGTCCGTTATATAATAGATATAGAGTGTAACATATTTGTGGATAGTAGTCTATTATGACTTGATCCTCTGGATCGAGAGATTCTATCTTTAGTTTTAAATCGATAATTAATTATTTTTAAATTGATAATGTATATGGTTGTAAATTTTGACTTGGTCCGCAATCGATATGGACCGTGACTTGATGGATACCGTAATGAAATTGACTGGATTCTTTGGATCTGATATATTTGCATGTCCGTTATAAATAGATATAGAATGTAACATATTTGTGGATAGTAGTCTATTATGACTTGCTCCTCTGGACCGAGAGATTCTATCTTTAGTTTTAAACCGATAATTAATTATTTTTAAATTGATAATTATTTAGTTTCGTAAAAATTGGTCGTTGCCAATTTACCGGCAGTTTTTAAATAAGTTTCTTATGTTCTTGTGGTTCGGAACCCACGTAAAATTGTAGGTCCCCTCCGCCACCACGGAGGACATACACAATACACGATTGCGAACACAGTTAGGTAGACCAGCCATGAGTGGATCCTAGGGTCTTTGTTGGTCTGAAACATTATAACATTATAACACACACACACACACACACACACACACACACACACACACACACACACTAAGCCTGCAAAGTGTAAAGTTCCTCACTAAATATTTCGGCCGATTACTACCTCGCAAGTGGTTCGTTCCCTCACTTCTTAACAATTTTCTTCCAATACCTCTGCTCCTGAGACCCCTTATTCACTCCTATTTAGCCCCCGTCCCAAGATAGAGATTGTAGATCTATGTAAGGGGTGATGGGTCTGGAGCTACTTAAGCCACTCGAAGGTCCCCCTCTCAAGTCGAATCATCTCGAACATTCGCTAAATTGAGAAATTATAGTTCCTTTCAACCTTTCAAATGCGATGAGTCCTCATTTCACGGTGGTCAAGCTCGTTGCCCCTCTTCTTGAGTTGGCCTGGTGAAGTAAAGAGTTGGTTTCTGGCGCTCTCCACTTCACATAGCGAGGTACTTCTGTCTCATCTAGAATTGTTCTGAGCTAAGCATCTAGTCTTCTTTTGAAGATATCCACCGTTACACCACTCGTGTTCTTTAGTTCCTTGGGCAGCTAAACCAAACTATTTTCCTTCAGGGTTAAGGATGTTCCCTGTCTAGCTTTTAATTTGGGAACACGACACATTCTTCCTTTCCTACTTTCCACTCTTGTTTGAATGGCTAAATAAATGAGTAGCAAACGGGAACGTGTTCTGATAATAAAAATCCACTCTAATAGACAGTTTATTTCCACAACAGTGTCGATGCCCACTGGCATCCTCTTCGGGTGGATACAGAAAAACGAATGATTCGTTTTTCTGTATCCACCCGAAGAGGATGCCAGTGGGCATCGAAACTGTTGTGGAAATAAACTCTGTCTATTAGAGTGGGTTTTATTATCATAATTTGACCTTCACGTAGAAAAGTGAAGTTTTTTGCATTTATTATGGGAACGTGTTCACTTGTCACCTAAAAGCATTCGGTCGCCTTGTGTGTTTAACGTCATTAGTTTTAACGGAAATATCACGACTTAACCTAACCAACTGTCAAGGGCGTACAGTTGACCTAACCGGGGATTCAATTAACCTAACCGGGCATTCAATAATTTTACTAAAGTAAACTAGTTTTGACTAGGAGGTACAGTTGACATAACCAGGCATTCAATAATTTTACTAAAGTAAACTAGTTTTGACTAGGAGGTACAGTTGACATAACCGGGCATTCAATAATTTTACTAGAGTAAACTCGAGGATGCGCCTCGGTGGTGTAGTGGTTAACGTCGCTGACTACGAATCCACCGACCCCGGAATTGAGACCCGGTGACGGCAGCAAAACCCAGCTGTTCATCCTTCCACACAATAAAGAAAGTGGTTGGTAGATAAATGGGTACCCTGGGTAGCCTAGTGATTAAGATGCTGGGCTACTGGTAGGGCGTGGTTCAGATTTCACGTTAAACTGTAGGTCTAAGGTAGAGTGAAAAGCTTGACCTTCGTCAGAATGAACAATTCGGGCGGAAGTAAACCAAAGGAACTAAGGATAAACTAGAGTAAACTAGTTTCGATTGAGATGAGTTGGTAATTTTCAGGCAAAACCAAATTTTCCTAACAGAGCTCTTGTTGAAACTAGTTTTAACCGAAATATGTAGTTAAAAGTACAGTAGGTTTAGTAACCGTATATTTCGAGTTCTTCCCAAAAGCCTTAGGTGGAACTAGTTTTGACTAGGTAATACTAGTTTTAGCGAACGACCTTCGTGGCTTCTAGTTTTGACTAGTAAAAACTGGTTTTGATGGATTTCAGGTTTTTACTGCAACATATATAACAAATTGAAGGAAGACTTACGTAATTAATATTGGTGGAGTTCAATTTTATATTCGTATTTAGAAAATATTTTTGTTTTCACAATTTCAACATTTAAAAAAATAACCTTGAAATATATATACCGTATATATATATACAGGGTGGTCCAAAATGTATTGATTTTGCCCCTGTAGCGATATGATATTTAAAAATATATAAACCTGAAATATATGGAAAAATATTGTGTATGGAAACCCTGTCATGTGTTCACAGGCTTAAAATTGCAGGTTTACTACGGTAAAAGATAATTAAAAAGCTATCAGATCGGACCACCCTATATATATATATATATATATAATATATATAATATATATATATATATATATATATATATATACTCTAAATTCGACACCTTAGTCAATAATGTAAGGAATATATATGAAAGATAAGATTTTTTTAACTGTACTTGATACTTAAAGTGCACCCATTAATTTATATATATGCAGGGTGTCCTAAAATTAGTTAGTAAAGTTTAAGATGTCTGTGGATGAGTAGTGGACGTAGCGAACAATGTGTTGAAGGAGAAGGAAGACGAAGACACTCTGAACATCTAAAATAAACAATTATTGTCGTTTTTCTTATTGTTATTCTATTTCAAATAAAATTGTTAAATATCGCATCATTTTTGTTAGGATATTGCCTTCATATAAAAGTTTACTACGTAATTTTAGAACACCCTATATATATATATATATATATATATATATATATATATATATATATATATATATATATATATATCAGCGATATACATGACGTGGAGGCCTTGCAGAGGGACACGAACAAAATATACAAATGGTCAGAAGAAAACATGTCATTCAACGCCGAGAAATTTCAACTCTTGAGATATGGTAGAAAAGAAGAACTTAAACAGACTGCATATTATGCTCCAGATAGAGAGGAAATTCAGAGAAGCATGAAAGCGATTGATCTCGGGATAATAATGACAGATGATGCGAAATTCGAAACACAAAATCAGATAGCGATAAATAAAGCAAAAAGAGTCGCCGGACAGGTTCTAAGAACGTTCAAGAGAAGGGACAGGACAGTAATGATTCCCCTGCTAAAAACACTGATTATACCAAAACTTGAATACTGCTCAGTTTTGACGTCCCCATATAAAAAGGAAGAAACTAATAAACTAGAAGAAACGCAAAGCCATTTCACAGCCAAGATTGATGGCTGCAAAGAACTCAACTACTGGGAAAGACTACGTAAACTAAATCTGTACTCACTGGAAAGAAGAAGAGAGAGGTACATCATAATCTACATATGGAAAATGATCGAAAAACTGGTACCAAACCTAAAACTAAACCCAATTACCATTCAAACAACACTGGAAAATAGGAAAGGCAGAATGTGTAGTGTTCCCAAATTAAAAGCACGACAAGGGACCTCCTCAACCCTGAAGGAAAATAGCTTAGTTGTAAGGGGGCCAAGACTTTTCAACCAGCTTCCTAAGGACCTCAGAAACGTAACGGGGGTCAAAGTTGAAGTCTTCAAGAAAAGACTGGATGCCTGGCTCAGGACAGTACCAGATGAGCCGGGCGTCCCTGGCTATATACGGTGGAGAGCGCAAGAAAGTAACTCGCTCCGCCAGGCCAGACCTAGAGGCGGGGCCACCAGCTTGACCTCCGTGTGAAGAGAGACCAACACACGAAACAACATAAGGTTCATAAGGTAAGGTATATATATATATATAGCGGGTGGGCGAAAAAAAACCTGGACACTTTTGTTTTTCCTACAAATTTCAAACTAGTCAAGCTAATACACCCAAATTAGTACAAGATGTAACCAATAGTATGGTTATCATGTGCTGAGAACCTCAGTTAATTATCTTTTGCCGTTTCTTAATTATAAAAAATTTAACTTGTCGAATTTTTGATGGCGAACATTCCTGAATTCATAAAAAGTGAAGAATGGCACCCAAATTCTTCTGACTTAAATCCTCTGGATTACTTCGTGTGGAATGAGCTGAAGTAGTCATTGGTGTACCATGGTCGCAGGGAACCATTTTCAGACCTGGAAGCACTTAGACAAAGAATTGAGGTTGTCTGGCCTATGGTGTTCCGAGACAAAATCAAGTCATCCATAGATCAGTGAAAAGGAAAGTACTGACTGTAATTCAAGAAAATGGGGGGGGGGGCAATACAACATCGATTTCAATAGGGTAAGTTTTATATGAGTTCCACTGAAATTTTTAGCACATGATAACTATACCATTGGCTACATCTTGTACTAATTTGGGTGTATTAGCTTGACTAGTTTGAAATTTGTAGGAAAAACAAAGTGTCCAGGTTTTTTTCGTCCACCCGGTATATATATATACCTATGAAGGCAAAACTTTCTAAAATCTGTTCCTCAAACATCCCAAAAGAATTCTTTCTAGAAGTCAAAAAAAATCTTTTAAAAAAATATAAAATTATTTCAAAAATAGAAGTCTTTACAAAAAAATCTGTAAAAACAAAATCTCTAAAAATTAAAAATTCTTTTTAAAAATTTTTCGGGTCTCAGAATTCGAAGAAATCAAATTTTTTCGTCTTTCGTATCAACAACAGATTTTGTACGGTCCCCGCTGCGGTCGGACAAGGGGCCATGAAAACGAGGATGGAAAATACCCTCAGAATACGAGGACCAAAGCTTTTCAATGTCCTACCAAAAGAAGTGAGGAATTTCCAGCACATCGACCTGAATAACTTCAAGAACCATCTAGGCAGATTCCTGCGCAAAGTCCTGACCAGCCATGCGTGGCTGGCTATGAGGGCAGGAGGAGATCAGAGAGCAATTCCCTCCTTCACCAAATCCCGCAAATGAGGCGGGATGCAGGTCGATCCTGAACCTTCGTTCAAACTCACCTAAAGTAATCTAAAGTAAGTAAGTAACATTAAATTTAGTTATTTATTAAGAAAGGAATTTACTCGTATTTGTAAATAGAAATGTTAATAGTTACATTTATTAAGAAATCTTGGAATACTTCATGCTGGATCTGCAGAACACCTGTTTGGAGACGAACCATTTATTTTCCAACATGACCTGGTTCCACCTCGTGCGGCTGCTCGTGCAACATCGGCGTGGTTTGATGCTCGTGAAATTGAAGTATTACCATGGCAAGCTAATTCTCTCGATCTTAATTTGATAGGAAATCTTTGGAATACTGCTAAGCGGAAGGCTCAAAAACGTAAACCAGGAACACTTCGTGAACTGAAGAGGTGTTTCATGACAACCTGGCAATCGATAACTACGGAAGAATGCGAGAGGGTTGTCGACTCGATGCAACGTCGATTGGGGGCCGTAATCAGGGCTAAGCGTGGACCAACTAAATGCTAAGGTACAGAGTTAAAAAGACTTTGATAAACGTTTAATATATTGGCAGTAATCAATAAACATTATAAATTTATTGTTTTTGTAACACCTGACGCATATTTATTATTTTGGTATGTCGCTATGCATTAACTTTTCACTATTTAATAAGGTTTTTGCTTTAGTTTAATTTCCTTATCAAAAATGGCAAACAGAGTTGTTGTTTTATCATAATGACGTCATAGATACTCGATATTCCTCAGAAAGGTGTATAACTTAAAGGTATTATCAAGGTCATGAGCGCATTTGAGACAATGTTCTATTTTTTTGGTCCGGAGTTATATATATATATATATATATATAATATATATATATATATATATATATATATATATATATATATAGTCGGTTGTGTAACCCTCGATGGTTTCGGCAAGTGCCCCGTACCACCCCCTACATAAAATTACTCAAAGGATGGAGTAAACGCTACACCATCTAGTACTTTTCCATGTACTTTTCCTCACGAGTGTAACTCACTTCCACATTAACCATTGCGTGTTATTCTACCTGCAACACAAAAAAGGCCACAAAGCAAGAGATCAATTTGAACATTTGCTTTAGTTCTAATGTATTACTTTCGTAAATTTAATTTAAAATAAATTTCTCTATGAGACCAGACTTATGGGACACCCTGTATATATATATATATATATATATATATATATATATATATATATATATATATATATATATATATATATAAGATAGATATAAGCATATGGCCTAAATTATGCAGAATTATTAATAGAAAGTGTATTAAAAATAAACAAACGAAGATAGTCATATTTAAAAGTCCATTTAGGTAAAAAACCATTCTGCAAACTTGCGCATTTCTGTATGGTTTTGTTTTCCGCAAAAAAAGTATGAATTTTGTGGGAAAAATAAAATTATTTATTTAGAAAACGGTTTTCGAACTTTGATTTTTCTCTCCGTTTTTTCTACATTAAAATATTCATGGTTTTTCTTTTTAAAAGTATTAATTCATTTTATATTATTTAATTTGGTGACATATTTAAAATTTTTGTTCTGGTCTTTCTGTATTTTTTTGTTGTACCGTTCTTTTTTTTTTGTTACTTTTGTTCTTTTTCTGTGATCTTTTCTGTCCTTTTTATGTTCTGTTTCATTCTTTTTGTTACTTTTTGTTCTTTTTCTGTGATCTTTTCTGTCCTTTTATGTTTTGTTCAGATTCGTTTTTTCTGTTCTTTTTGTAATTGTTTTCCTTTATCTGTTCGTTTTTATGTTCTGTTCCTTTCTTTGGTTACTTTTCTGTGGTCTTTTCCGTTCTTTTACCGGTCCTGTTATATTCTTTACCTGTTTTTCTGTTCTGTCTGTTTTGTTCTTTTCTTTTTCCGTTAGTTTTCTATTATTTTTGTGTTCTGTTCATTCTGTTCCATCCGTGATCACTTTTGGAAAAGGCTTTCTATAACATTCTAACTTGAAAATTTATTTACTCGCAATATTAACCCATTAGTGCCCATTGGTAGAATTTCCTACCGCCAAAATTGCTTGTCATTATTGCATCACTTTCTTGATTCACGTGATCTTCGGTATGAGTCATTGATATGACGCAAGCTAAAAGATTGCGTCATATTAATGACTCATACCGAAGATCACGTGAATTAAAAAAAAGTGGTGCAATAATGACAAACAATTTTGGCGGTAGGAAATTCTACCAATTGGCACTAATGGGTTAATTGAAAAACTTTGCTTTTACTCTCTCTCTCTCTCTCTCTCTCTCTCTCTCTCTCTCTCTCTCTCTATATATATATATATATATATATATATATATATATGATGCCCTATTGTCTCTTTTTGTGTCTCTTTAACGAGCTCCAACTGTCAAATTGAAGGATTTTAAGTATCTTTTAGTCGGAAAATAGATATGCAAACGTTCACACAATGGGATATATTATATATATGTATATATATATATATATATATATATAATATATATATATATATATGTATATATATATATACAGAGTGAACCAAAAGTCAGGAAACATAGGTACTATGTTTTTCAATGCAAATATATATGTATATTTGCATTGAAAAGCATAGTTCTTATGTTTCCTGACTTTTGATTCACCCTGTATATATATATATATATATATATATATATATATATATATATATATATATATATATATATATATATATATATATATATATATATATATATATATATATATAAAGCCCGGAGAAATAAAGTGAACACGTAAAACTATTGAAACCTACGAGATTACACGCGAAACCTAATACCTGATGCACATCAAGTTTACAGTGGTTAAAAGATGCTCCGCTCTGTTGGTGCTCGTAATTGGACAGTCAGAATGTAGTCGCACTGGTAGCCATTTTACTCAAAATTTCACACTTTGCGTAGCTTATCGCCGACGAGAAATACCATGAACAGTGAGAAAACGAACCGAAAGGCCCACGTTCGTCAGGTGAGATCCAACTTATACGCGAGACTTACAGATATCGTCAGTGCTGGGAACTTGTCACTCCTGACACCTTGACAGTATCTCTTTAACTCTTTATTCCCGAATTTTGTTCACCAGTGAAAAACTTGTTTTGGGTCGTTTTTATGTTAAATGGAATGTAAAAAAACATCCCATGTCAGGAATTTATAAAAATATGTGACTCACAATAAATTTTCTACAGAGGATGGATCAATCCTATTTTTCGTTTTGAGCTAAAAATGTCCCAACGGCAAATATCGTCCAAGTTTAAAAGTCACCCGTTTCCTGGCCGTACAGCTGCTCCCATAGTTTGCCTCCTCTTATTGAATAGTGTACGTTAAACAGTGGTTAGGTGTGGCTTATTCTGCTCAGAATAGGATTTTAGTATTTGAGGCCCTCCTAGGAAGAAGTGGCTAAGCGACAAAACTATAAAACGCCATAAAACTTGGTTAATGATAATAATAATGATGGTAATAATGATAATGATAATTAATAGGTTTATTGGCAGGATAGAAATCCCAAAACATAGTACAGGGTCATTTTTTTTATTCGAGAACCCTATTCAGTATATGGTAGTTATTTAGGGTTCTCGAATAAAAAAAATGACCCTGTATAATATGGTTATCAATATAAAAGATAAAACAAACAATAATACATTTGGCACTATTGGCACTATTGGCACGATTGGATAGGTTAAGTCTTGATATTTTCGTTAAAACTAACGAAACTATCACGACTAAACCAAATGGCCCACAAAACAGTATCAACCCCTACCTCGTAGATTAGATTAAGTTAGGTTAGGTAAAGTAATGATGTTAGAGGTTAGGTTACGCTAGGGTAAGTGAGGTTAGTTAAATTAGGTTTGTTTACTTTAAATGAGGTTAAGAGACTGTCTATCAAAGGAACTACTCAACAGTGTGGATATAACTCTGTACTAATAGCAATGCACCTGGGAAACATTAATAATAATAATAATAATAGTAATAATAATAATAATAATAATAATAATATTATTATTATTATTATTATTTTATTATTATTATTATTGTTTATTATTATTATTTCAGTATCGGTGAGAAACGGGAATACAAAAATGGAATATGATTCAAAGTGTGATCGTAAAGTGGATGTTAGTCATTGCAAAGGTTTTTGTATATTCCATGAAGTTGCTGAAGATGCGACGCGAAAGAGTCAAACTTTCAATTAAGGAAGTGTTCAGAAGGAACTTTTAGATAAAAATTCACACATTCTTTTCATATTGTTTCTCATATATATATATATATATACCGGGTGGCCCATAATTCAGGAACCATAGGAATAAATGGGGGGTTTTCTAATAATTTTTGTACTTTCTAATAATTTATTTTTCTTTATTTTCTTTTTTGTTGAATTACCTAGATGACGTACCGATACACAAACGACGTGGTATGTTTTTTCAGCAAGACGGTGCACCGCCTCATTTGGCCGATTGGCCAAAGAGGTCCTATCGAATGGCCAACCAGGTCACCAGATATCACTCCACTCGATGTTTTTCATCAAAAAGAAAATAAAGGAAAAAAACAGTATTAGAAAGTACAAGAATTATTAGAAAAAAATACAATTATTCCTATGGTTCTTGAATTATATAGGCCACCTGGTATATATATATAGAGAGAGAGAGAGAGAGAGAGAGAGAGAGAGAGAGAGAGAGAAAAGCGCCTAAGATAAAAATTTAGGAACCAAGATTTTGATTACGAGGGGTTATCTTTAAAACTGTTTGACAGACCTGTAAACAAAAGATTAGAAACCCTTTCCAAGTAAATTGTTAGTTATTTACCAGCCTCCCATTATGATCACACACACACACACACACACACACACACACACACACACCACACACACACACACTTAAAACAAATACTAATTAATTAACCTGACAGCAATATACTTGATGAAGCAGAGAATTCTATAATTGAAAATGGGTCGTCAATTTTGTAGAAACTTCGTAATGGAATTAAGATGCCCTTTATTAAAGCGAGACGAAATCCTTTGTCGTGTTTGAAGCTTTAAACTTATCAAAAATTCTATTTCCATTATCAAATTAGAAGCTCTCCCACAAACTCCAAAATCTATTAAAAAAAATAGAAGAAAAGGATAATGTGTAACTAGTTTGCTACATCATAGAAGCTTCATGGGGCTTCCCTACGATGTTGTATGGTGCGCGCGCGCACACACACACGTAAGGTATAATTAAGATAAAAAAATGGAGGTTATTCTTATGAAAGTGAATTTGTCTTACTACTCAAGGTAATGGCGTTAAAGTGCTAAGTAGCATTAGCAATAGCAGTATTAATAGCATAAGTAGCAGTAGTAGCCTGACAAAAAAAATCTGCATAATATATATATATATATATATATACTTGCGCACACACACACACACACACACACACACACATATATATATATATATATATATATATATATATATAGGATGAATTTCACACATGAAATGAATGAATGATGTAAATCCACAAGGAAAAGGAAAAATTATTCCAAGGCTTTTCGTGTATTCAGAAGTACACCTCGTCAGGGAATGACATTCCCTGACGAGGTGTACTTCTGAATACACGAAAAGCCTTGGAATAATTTTTCCTTTTCCTTGTGGGTTTACATCATATGTATATATATGTGTGTGTGTGTGTGTGTGTGTGTGTGTGTGTGTGTGTGTAAAAGAGTGGTGGGACTTGGTTCACTCGTAGACTTTAATGATAGGGAAGACCACCATCCCACGCTTCTATAAAATTTTATATTTTCTAATAGGCAGCAAAGCATATCAACAAATTCACGAAAGAGAGCAACCACCAAATTTTGAGTGTCATATCCCAAGACCAATGGGCCAAAATCTTGAAATTTAAGTGCTTCGTGTTTTAGCATATACAATTTTTGGAGGAATAAATTGGGATATATATTTTTTGGGACACTCGATATGAAAAAAATGTTGCTCTGAACATTCTAGGGATCGCGGAGAGTGTGGTCGCCAAGTTTCATGAAAATCGGTCAAGCCGTTTGAACCTGAAAAGGAGAGAGAGAGAGAGAGATAGACAGACGGACAGATAGACGGACAGATAGATGGATAGACGGACATGCGGTGAATTATGGTATAGTAAAGAGAATTAACCAGTTAAATCAGGTTACATTATATTTTTTAAGGGCAAACTTAACAAGAGACAGTTAAAAGATGTAAACAAATCGCTCGCTCTTAATTCGAGATGAATCCTGTTCGAGTGAAGAAAAAAAATTGAAAGAGGAAACTCTACTTTGAACTTGGGGGTGGCGGAGGGGAAGGGGATTTGAGGCGAAAAACAGGTGATAAATATTAATTTTCATCTTGTCAGAGTTATGCAACCAAACCAGAAGCTCTAATTCGTCCTTAATTAGAGGTTATTTTGAACAATTTATAGTTTAGAACATTAATTTTCGCGCATCTTCGATCTTAATAAGTGCATGGTCGCAATTAGGATAAATTTCTGTTTTGTGTTCATGTGAAATCTTGCTTCCAAGAAACACTTTATTCTAATTTATTTTTATCACACTTGAAATGAACGTATTTCAGTGTGAGAGACGTGATCCTTAAATCAGAAACTAGAACAGAGTTAAAGGAAGCATTTAGAAGCTTCAAATAATGGGTATTCACCAACGAATGCCAACCACACGAGACACTTTCCAGTTGAGATGATGGATACAAACAGCATTCCTGGAAAATACATTTTTTAATACATTCGTATTTTTTGGTTGTGTGTGTCTTCTTATGGTTGTCTAACCTCTGCTTAACAGAAAATATCGTATGACGGAGGGGACCTACTAAACCTTGAAGCGCGATCTGAACCACGTGTCGCTACATCATGCATCTGGACGCGGAGGGACGGTCCCCCGATCCTTCTAATACTTAAACCCAATGTCGGTGAAATTCGCTGATCATCGGAAAGTGGTTTTACGAGATGGTAATGGCGTAGCCCGTTTTGGGGGACATGATAACTTTGTTAGAAGATAAAGTCTTTAATAAGCTTGAAAAGTTATTCATGGAATTCTATGAATAACTTTTCAAGCTTATTAAAGACTTTATCTTCTAACAAAGTTATCATGTCCCCCAAAACGGTGAGGCTTTGAGTTCGCCCTCAACTGTTGGCGCCTGGGTTGGGTTAAGCTGGCCATTTACCCCGTTAATGCTCGGGCTCAGGTGACCCTTGAGGCTTCCTTGATGATTTTTTTTGGTTAAGTAGAAAAAGTGATCGTACCTGTTGTAAGACTGTAGAAAATTGTTTTCCAAGCGGAGTGCCATAGGCACCTCCTACGAGTGCCGCGAAATTTTATGAAAACTACAAAATAAGTAATAAAAAATTTAACTGTTACTGAAGACTCGGAGTTTTCGTATAAAAAAAATATTCGCTATTTATTACGCACAAACGGAGACTGTATAAGATCATTTTAATGGAACGTGGGGTTTGAAAATAGGGGATGGGGGTGAGGGACTGAATACAGAGCTGGGAGACGAAAATCCTCCAGGATGCCACGAAAGAAAAACGGTTGGCTCTGTGGTGCTCGAACCAGAAAAGTTTTGGAACTGAACCGATGCTCTACCGTAGAATTTAAAGACGGATATTTCAAAAGCATTATTTATAAAATATATATATATTTTTTTTTTGGTATGTTCAATGGAAAGAAATGGCATTAAAGATTAGGTGAACAAATGGAACAAATATTGTACCGACGACTTTGGATAATCACTTATTTCTGATAATAATAATAATAATAATAATAATAATAATAATAATAATAATAATAATAATAATAATTTTTTTTTCAATTTATGCATTAATTTTATATATATATATATATATATATATATATATATATATATATATATATATATATATATATATATTATATATATATATATATATATATATACAGTATATATCAATTTATTACATTTAAAATAGTTACTGAAATAAACTTGAGGTAAAAATAAAGGATGTGAAAATACTTCTAGAAAAAAAAATGTTATGCGCTGTTCGCTTTGAAGTGCCAAGATGCAGAAGCAGTGTCTGGCGCAATCCTCTTTGGTGCTTAAATGAGAGAGAGAGAGAGAGAGAGAGAGAGAGAGAGAGAGAGAGAGAGAGAGAGAAATGTTAGTCACCCGATACCAATAAAAGTTCTTTCAACGGGTATAGATATATATATAATGTGTCTGTGTGGGTGTGTAGGTGGGTGTATAGTGTCAAATATAAGAAGAGGAATTTGGAGTAAATAATTAAAGCGTATTTGAAAGAAAGGAAAATTTTGAAGGTGTATCACTATGATAATATGGACTTGTTGTAGGAAGGAATTGTTCGCTTTTAATGTAAATGAAATACCAACAAGGAAAAAGATTGGTAAATTTTATATCTTGGGCTGTAAATGCACTCGGGACATAGGTAAATTAATATATATATATATATATATATATATTATATAGAGAGAGAGAGAGAGAGAGAGAGAGAGAGAGAGAGAGAGTGTACAACAGATTTTGAGTCGTTTACAGATGCAGCCAAGATCACCGAATAACCATTCTGAGTAAACCAACATGTCTCATTCTTGTCAACCATTTAATACCCAATTATACCCCAATTACCTCTAAACATTCCGTCCAAAATACCCCTAAAATAATGAGTCGAACTGATTGGTCACGTCTGTTCTCCCTTTCGATCGATTCCGATTCTATCTTTTTATCGTCTCAAAATTTGTATACATTTCTACTACATAAATATAATTCATTTGGAGGGCGCGACCTCTAATATGTCCTCTAATATGGCCCTTAATATGGCCTCTAATGCGACCTATAAACTTACTTTTACTTCAAGGTTATGGTCGGAGTTGGCGGTTTTTAGTAAGGAAACATTAACATGCTGAAATGCTGTGAGACTTTCAGCTTTTAAACTCAATTTTACATCAACTGCTACACTTCATAAAGCATACACACACACACACACACACACACACACACATATATATATATATTATATATATATATATATTGTGTGTTTGTGTGTGTGTGTGTGTGTGTGTGTGTGTGTTCGGTGGTGTTGTGGTTAGCGTCGCTGCGGGTTCGAGACCCGACGGCAGCCGGCGCGCAGCAAAACCCAGCTGTTCATCCTTCCACACAATAAAGAAAGAGGTTGGTAGATAAATGGTACCCTAGGTGGCCTAGTGGTTAAGACGCTGGGCTGCTGATGGGGCGTGGTTCGGATTCCACGTTAAACTGTAGGTCTAAGGTGAGTGAAAAGCTTGACCTTCGTCAGAATGAACAATTCGGGCGGAAGCTAACCAAAGGTTACCAAAGGTGTGTGTGTGTGTGTGTGTATATATATATGAGCGGTTTGAGGGTGGTAGAAGAAGACCCAGATAAGAGATGGAATTATATTCCGTTACGTTTCGGCACAAAGCCTTCCTCACACAGAATTCTGTGTGAGGAAGGCTTTGTGCCGAAACGTAACGGAATATAATTCCATCTCTTATTTGTGTCTTCTTCTACCACACTCAAACCGCTCATTTGTCTATATATATATATATATATATATATATATATATATATATATATATTATATATATATTATATATATATATATATATATATACTTACTTACTTTGTGTATTACTTTGTGTGGGTTCGAACGACGGCTCAGGATCGACCTGCGGTCGACCTCTCTGCAGCATCCCGCCTCATTTTCGGGATTTGGTGAAGGAGGGAATTGCTGTCTGATCTCCTCCTGCCCTCGTAGCCAGCCACTTATGGCTGTTCAGGGAACATGAGCGTAATAGCCCGAAAGTAATGTGTGTGCTCTAGCACGAGATCGAGTGATTGGCCCATTTTTCTTCGCGGAACTCACTGTGACGTCACACAACTACCTCGCTATGTTGGAACATTTTGCAGTACCCCAATTTATTGACAATAATGTCATCTTTCAGCAAGATGGTGCTCCTCCGCACTATGCCAACGTTGTTCGAGAATTCCTTAATGAAAAATTTCCACAGAGATGGATAGGAAGAGGAGGATGGAAGCCATGGCCTCCACGCTCTCCGGACCTGACACCTTTGTGCTTTTATTTGTGGGGTTACGTCAAGCAAAGCGTGTACAGTGTACCCATTAGGGATATTCATCACTTACACGAGCGAATCACGGAAGCTATCGCATCCGTCACTCCTGATGTTCTTGGGCGTGTGTGGCTGGAATTGAACACGCCTAGATGTCTGCAGGGCTACCAGAGGAGCCCATATCGAACTACGTTAAATAAAGTTATTCTTTTAGAGTTGTTCTTCAATGTGCCTTTTTTTCATCTCATTATTATGTTTCGTTGCAATAATATAGCTATTTAAAATCCCAGCATGACTTTACGGACACACTGTATAGGAACTATGCTCTTCAATACAAATATACATATATATTTGCATTGAAAAGCATAGTTCCTATGTTTCTAGACTTTTGACTCACCCTGTATACAGTATATATATATATATATAGGGTAGTGAGTACATATATATATAAACGGGGCTCCAATAAACCTTAGCCCCCCGCCCATGGCCTAAACCATTAAAGGCACAGTAAAACTAAACATACCTTACAAAAGAGAATTTAATCCTGCATTTAATGAGAAACAATTAAAACTTGGTGTTCCCGCCATTGGCTTCCAAGACAGCCTGAATTCGTTTTCGGTAGCTTGCCAAAAGTGACGTGAATAGATCTTCATCGTTACGGAAACTTGCTAAAACAGTTTCAATGTGTTGCGTCATTGTATCCTTCGAAAATCGATTTGCTGCAGGTTCTTGAAACAAGAGACATTCAACCTTGTCCTTTATAACTGATCCAATGTTTTCACAGACGTTCAGGTCAGGAGAATTTCCTTGGCCATTCTTCATTTCTAAAGATACCGATCTCATGGTTCCGCAACAACTGTTGAGTGGCTAATGCCTTAAAGCAGGGGGCCTTATCGTGCAGAAGTGTGACCTGATCGACATCCATAACATTGTTTGGGTTTCTTAGAAAAGGAATGACATGCTGGGATAGAATAATATCACGAAAATACTGTCCATCCCAACTCTGACCATTTGGCTTCAGCACCCACATGAGCTTCTTTGCAGTGAACAAAACAAACACACAACACAGTCTGGACTTTTTAATAATTCGCGATAATGTTCATTGTCATCGATTTCATTTGGTGTTGTGGCCCACACTCGATCATTTTGGTAGTTAGGGCGACGTGTTACGTAAACAAAAATTCATTGGAGACAGCTAAATGCATGAAATCATCCACATCCCAATCTTCAAGATAATGTGCAAACCACATTTTGTCATCGATATTAAGTTGAGTTTTTCTTGGCTTTGGAAGTTCATGCCAAGGCTTTAAACCTTGCCTATGACAGTACAGTCGAATGATCTCACCACTAACGATCTTTCCTCTCAACACTTCGATCTCTCTAGAAAGTTTAGCACAGCTGTTTTTCTGCTTACGCGTACCGCTTTCAATGATGTCCTTTGTTTCCTGAGAGAATGGCAAATTTGGGCGCCCAGATTTGGTTGTATCCATTTCACATTCATCCAAAGTTTTATTCCAATTTCTTTTGACGAAGTCCCCACTTCTTCGCAACTTTTTGGTAACCCATGAACGTGTATAAAGGTGGCTCCAGCATCACGAGCTTCCCGAAATGTTATTGCTCGTATACGATCTATCACACGTTGCCTCTCCGAATCACCAATTAATTGAGAAGCCATTATATTATCACTTTATCAGCTAGAGTAATTTTAATACCTGCAATAAATAAAGAATTTTATATAATTTTATAATCACTAAAAACTATTTCGATATACGTAAACATGTAAGCTGCAAATGGGGGGGGGTCTAAGGTTTTTTGGAACCCCTTATGTACGTGTTATTAATTATGTTGAATTTAGAAACTATGTTATCAACTACATGATCTCGTAAATTTTCGAAATAATTCATTATTATTATTATTATTATTATTATTATTATTATTATTATTATTATTGCTATTGTTAGTCGACAAAAGGACCATGATTCACTATGGTACGTTTATGTAAAGTCGTTTCAAAAAGTACTGTTCAAAAACTTCATATTTCCGATCGATATTAATTGGTAATATAAAAAAATTAAGTTTAATGACAGGGTTTTTTTAATCGATTGTACATTATTTTCTGAAAGGGTTTGTTTAACTTCTTTCTTTTTTCCTACGAGCTTACGTGACCGAGGGGACCTACAGCTTTTTTACCTGAGATTC
This sequence comes from Bathynomus jamesi, assembly GCA_023014485.1. Taxonomy (NCBI): domain Eukaryota; kingdom Metazoa; phylum Arthropoda; class Malacostraca; order Isopoda; family Cirolanidae; genus Bathynomus; species Bathynomus jamesi. The sequence continues at coordinate 40,232 of JAJOZX010006989.1, read as the reverse complement.
GAACCCTCTGAACGTAGATGATGGTCCCCCATTCAACTATTGAACAGACCCAACGTCGCTTAAAACCTACTAATGGGGAGTGGTACAACGACGTGACCACGACGTACTTAATCTAAATGTCAAAGCAAATAATTACACATTATATATGTTACAGTCAAACTGTGTAATCAGTCATTTCATGAAATGTCTGCAAATTTTAGCCATTTCTTGAAACGACTGTTTCACTCAATCAATTCACGAAATGACTAAAACCTTCAGTCGTTTCATGAAATGACTATATTGTAGGAGCAGTCATTACATAAAATGACTAAATGTTCAATTATGATTAAAGTGTTGTTAAAATAATTGAATGCCCGGTTAGGTCAATTGTACGCCCTTGAGATTGGTTAGGTTAAGTCGTGATATTTTCGTTAAAACTAATGAAAAACTTCTCTTTATAGAAAACACGTTTCGTTATAAGGAGGTGATTTCGCTAACTCAGCTTCAGCTGCACGTGTTCGTCTCTACCCCGATCCCCGATCAAGAAAGTGAGCGGTAAGCTGATTGGCTAATACCTAAAAGCTGATACGTAATTTCCTAGAATGTTTCTCCCTCAAGAAGAAATACTTTTAAGTAATGCATTTACTATATTGTATATACAGTACTATAATTATACAGTATGTATAAATAACTAATGAAGTTGTAAATAAGTCACTACAATATCAGCAAGGGGAAAACTCTTTATAACGAACAACCTATCTACAACGACAGCTATTTGGCTCATATACTTCTTTATAAAGAGGTTTTACCATACTATTGTGGGTACAGTATTACCCTTATTGCACATAAAGTAAGTGAAATACGGATAGGTTTCTCCGTAGATTTTATTGAAGAAATTTTTATAGAATTTGTCGAAACAAATCTACGGAAGAACATATCCGTATTTCACTTACTTTATATAAGATGATAATAAATAATTAATTAAACAGAGCCCCATGTTCAGTCAAAATGTTATAAATGACGTTCCTTTTTTTTTGCATATTTTTGCGCTTACAGGTAAAAAAAACGCCTTTTTCGTCATAAAGTGCCTAATTTTCCTTTCTTCCATTATTTTCTACTATTATTCCTTCACAGTCCCAAAATAAGCCGATCAGTTTCCGTGTTATTTATTTATATATTATATATTATATATATATATTATATATATATATTATATATATATATATATATATATATATATATTATATATATATATATATATATATATATATATATATCTTAATATATATAGATATATATAAAACAGAAACTGAGCGTGACAATAGTATTATTTTATATAAACCTTTTATGAAATTTAAATGCTTGTCATTATTGTGTAAAGAACATTTTCTATACCTACTGTTTCGTTCATTATAATGACGTTGTAATATGTATTACCTGTACGTGTATAATGGTATTATTCTACCGGGTGTGTTATTATAGGGTTGACACTCACTTGACAGATGTCCGGTTTTCGACCGGAAAGTCCGGTTATACAGAATTTATCCAGTGTCCGGTCAGAAGTACTGATTTTTAATAAGTACTGACCGGACGCCAAATCTCCGGTCTTAGCAAAAGTTCTTGTAACTCGATAACTTTACATAAAATTCGTAGGCAAAACGCAGTTATATATTATATTTTCATTAGAGGCACAGAGGAAGTTTCGTGACAAAAAGCGAATTTTTGAAGGCTCATGATGCTCATCTGAGGAAGTTTGGCCCACTAACCTGGCAATACTGCCACAGCCATGGGGTAGTCAGTATCAGGGCTAGTCAAAGTTTTTGTCAATCGAGCGATGTGACGTCATCAGTGGGTTCGACTCGCCGATTTAACATTACGGCAATAGGAAAAAACGACTGATTTTCACTCCCATTTCTGTGAATACGCGAGTATTTGTAATTAAAAAAAAATATATCCAATTAGAATGTCTATCCTCTAAATGTGGACGAGTTTTTGCTCTATCCACGTAATTATTTTAAATGTCGTACAAAACTTTTTAGTTTAGTTTTTGACGTATTGATGGCAGTTTTGTCTAATATCCCAGTGAGTATTAACACATATAATATTAAAATACAAAATTAACAATAAATAAAAATCAAACAAAACTAGCTCAATTACGTCTAAAATATTCTGCTGATACTTGCTAGTTAAACGGTTAGCGGAAGTCATGATAGTTTTGTCAATAGATGGCAGGTTTGTTAAATCCAAGGGTGACTAACACATAATAATAAAACACATAAAATTAACATTAAAAATAATAGATAAACACATAATTTAAAAATCACACACCTTAACACTCAATTGTATGCAAAATACTCAACTATAATAATAATAATAATAATAATATAATAATAATAATAATAATATATTAGGCTAATTATTCTATTTCCTGTTCTGCTTAAACCCATACTGACGTCATCGGTTGCCAGGTTTGCCTAACTTTATATTTCAGTAACCTTGGTCAGTATCACTCTGGCAGGAGTTTGGGAAATTATTTAACTTATACAATAGTTAAGAAGCGATCTACTTTATTCATAAACTCGATAAAAAGCACCAAATAAGCCCTACAAATGTCAGTCTTTCAAAGGGGAGAGGCGGAGGGTCCTCATACCTGCCAGCTCCAAACTTCCCCACTCGCCCTATCCCCCCAAATGTCCAGTGAGGTCTCACTGGAAATCTGGCAACCCTAGTGTGTATAAAGTAAGACGATGAGCAGAAAATCCGATTTTAATTGTATTAACGCGAGTGAATATGGACGACTAATATTTATTACATGTACTTTATAGCAAATGTAATGTACAACATGTACTTTATAACAACTCTATATTCCATAGTAAGGTTTATAAAAGGCGATAAAAAAATTACGAGTTAAAAAACAAGTTAAAACTAGTTTAAACAGTTCAGATCGGATTTGTCTCTTCATCGCGTTACTTTATACACACCCTCTATATTAAACTTTTTTGGAAATGAAATCATTGTTATTATGTGTAATACGAACACTCTTTCTTTTCTACTTTCCACCGTTGTTTGGGGGGTTATAGGGTTCAGAGTGAAATTAGGGGCTAGTTTCTCCATTATTTTCCAAGTGCAAATACTGGTGTATCTCTTTCTTCTCCTTTCCAGTAAATATAAGTTTGATTCACGTAACCTTCCCGTAATTTAGTTCTTTGCACCCGTTGACCTTGAATGTGAAGCTACTCTGAAATCCCTAATCCCTTCTAGTTGACTAATGTCTTCATTTTTATATGGGCATATTAAGATCAAGCAGTATTTCAACTTGGGTATTCAGATGTTTAGGCATTAAACCCTTAAAGAAGGGAGGCAAATAGGCAAAATAAACATTCAAAATAGGAAGTAAAACTCCCCAAAAGGCATTTATAAAATTGTTTTTAAAAAAAGGTTTAATCTACAGGGTGTTCCATTTAAATGGAACCATACGGAGTAATAATAATAATTGGAAAGGATACTGGTACGTTTATTACCTTCATTTACCTTTATTAACTTTACCTTACCTTTATTACGTTTACACTCACAAATCTGGAAAGAGACGACATTATTAATTACTCCCTATGGTTCCATTTAAATGGAACACCTGTACATATAATAATACCCTTATATACGCATAATACATTTACAACGTTCTTAGTGAAGAAAACATTAGTTAATAGAAATATTACTTCCCAAAATAAAGGCTAGACAGGGAACTTCCTCAACACTGAAAGAAAATAGTTTTGTTGTGAGAGGACCAAGACTGTTCATCCAGCTACCCAAGGAACTAGGGAACACGAGTGGTGTCGCGGTGGATATCTTGGAAAGAGACTAGACGCCTGGTTCAGAACAATTCCAGATATGTCGGGCGTACTTGGGTATGTGAAGTGGAGAGCGCAAGAAAAGGACTCTTTACTTCATGAGGCCAACTCAAGAAGAGTGTATATATATATATATATATATATATAATATATATATACTGTATATATAAACCGACACGTAAAATGAAAGTGATTCCAAGCTATTTTGTGTATTAAATACGTGTTTAATTCAATGTCGTAAAATTACGAGTTTATTATTTACTATTCTTTGCACAGTGTTATCTATCACTTTTAATACTTATCTATCACTTTTAACACTTATTTAAACTGATTTCTTTATTTTATAAAGGGGTTAGCGGGGCCAGTAACGCCGACGGTTTCCTTATGGCAACATGAACTTGCAATCGATTTTAAGCCTTACGATCTGAACATTAGAGGTTATTTGGTTTGAACAGAAAAATAATTTTCAAGTAAAAATTTCATAATTGAGGTATGAAAGGGTTAAATTGAAACAATAAACAAGACGGAGAAGGCGAGCGAGGATTTATAATTTAATATTTTGATCTTGGAGACAGTTTCTAATTAACAATTACATCTCAATCGAACAAAACACTCTTTCTTATACCCCACTGGGTCCGACACTGCCCTTGTGGGTATTTTATGCCTCCAGGGCTCAACGCATTTTGAGTGTTGCGAAGTAGTATTTTATTTCATCTTAATTTCATACACTTTTGATCAGTTTATTGTACATTAAAACAATAATTCAATGTATTTTCAATCATTAAATTTCTTATTTAAAAAATAATACGACCTCATGAAACACCTTCGACTCGCCTTTTATTTTCCCTTCCCTCTTTTCATCATTTATTATTTTTATGTGTTTAATTGTGAAATGCCTGCCATATATATATATATATATATCAAAGCTATTGACTTCTCCTTAGGGAACCGGAGCTTACAGATGAAAAGAAGGATCAACACAACGGCAAACATTTTCATTTATTTGTACATCAGACGTTTCGACAAATCTTTTGTCATCATCAGTGAGTTAAGTCTTAAAACCTTAAAACAAAATTGAAAGTGAAAGTTACATCAATACAATATTAAGACCATTAAAATTAAAACCTTAAAGCAAATGAAAATTGCATCAATACAAATTAAAACATTTAAATTTCATCACTATAAAAACTAAAATTAAATTAAATTTCATCACTATAAAAACTAAAATTAAATTACCTCAATAGGTAAATACACAATGTTTACATCCACCTCCATACTTGGCAAAGTCTAAGAGACCACTAGGTGGTCAGGGGATTAGAAAGGGTATATCTGTGAAACACGGTTGGTTGTCAAAAGAGTCTTAATTTGTAGGATGAGCTATTATTATTAAGGGAGGGTTGTTTCTATAGATGTACAAAGATTCTAAAATTCGGAGTTCTGTAAGGTTATTGGATCTAGTTAAAATTTCAAACTGAGTTTGTGAAGGGGATGGTCGTTTTCATTACTGTGGTTTCTAATTGCGGATTGTGGAGGGCTACTGAGGGGACGGTTGGTACGGACTGACAAGCCCAAATGTTGAGAAAGGCGCACCTCCAGTTGGAGTTGAGTGCTGCCAATATACGCAGCCTTACAGCTGTCGCACGTGTATTTGTAAACAACATTGGGGCATACAGTTTTGGGAATTCATCTTTGAACTTTAAAAAATTTGATAATTTAAGTGGGTTGACGAAGGCGAATCTAAAATTTATTGGGGATAACTAGACTTGAGTAGTTTGGACAATTCACCTCGAATACGCAATGATAAATAACCATAAAAAGGTAATTTAATATATCTGGTTTCTTTTGTACTGTAGTTACGGGGAGTTTAGTATCAAAAGTGTTATTTAAAAATTTCTTTAATTGGTTATCGAATAGATGAGAAGGGTAGTAATTGTTAATAAAGTACTGTTTTAAAATTTAAATTCTTCGTTTAACGAAAAGTAATCCGAACAAATACGGTAACTTCTTGTTAATAATGTTACTATAGCACTAATCTTATATTTATAAAACATACAACTTAAATAATTGGTTCCCAAGCCAGTAAAAGTTTGTTTCCGAAATAGTGAAGTATGGAACTTATTATGGGCCCGTTTAACTAAACATCCAGGAAAGGTAAACTATTATTTGTTTCGTTTTCACACGTGTACTTAATATTACTATGTTGTTTATTAAGATATCACGAAAAAGTTTTACGTGTGAAGGATGGTTAAATATTAAGAAGTGTCATCCACGTATCTTCTGTAATATATGGGTTTAAAACTACTAGGACAATTTTTCAACCAAATTTCTTCGTAATGGCAAAGAAATGCATTTGCTAGTGTTGGGCTTAACGGGGAACCCATAGCTACCCCATCAATTTGGCTGTAAAGGTTGCTATTAAATAAGAAAAGATTATCAAAACACACTATTTCGAGAAGGTTTTTAATTGAGTCTGAGTGAGGCCATTAATAAGAGTATTATCAGTAGTGAATAACTTATTTAGTATGATATTTAATGTTTCTTTTAACGGGACATTAGTAAACAATGATGAGACATCAAAACTGGCCATAGTAAGAGAATCGGCATGATTGATCTCTTTTATCTCTTTAGCAAAATCAAACGAGTTGTTAATAGAATAATCATTAAAGGTGAGTTTTGAAAGCAAGGGAACGAAGAATTTAGCTAAGTTATAATTGAATGTACCACATGCCGAAAGAATAGGTCTTAGTGGGAAATTTGGCTTGTGGACTTTAGGTAAACCATATAGAATTCCTGGATTAGAACCAGAAGCAATAAAAAATTGTATGTATTGTCAGCAATAATATTACTATTTTTTAATTTACGCAAACACCTATTAAGTTTATCTTCGAGTTTTAGTAATTTGACAGGACATTCTCTTTTACCCTTTTAAATTTAGACGTATCCGACAAAATTGTCTCCATTCTATTTATGTAAACTGTTGAATCATCAGCACTACTCCTTTACCCTTATCCGGTTTTGTAATGATGACAGAGTTATCCTTTTTCAAATTATTAAGAATTTTAAAATCTTGCTTATTAAAGAGGGGAGAAAACACCTTATCCCCTGACCACCTAGTGGTCTCTTAGACTTTGCCAAGTATGGAGGTGGATGTAAACATTGTGTATTTACCTATTGAGGTAATTTAATTTTAGTTTTTATAGTGATGAAATTTAATTTAATTTTAGTTTTTATAGTGATGAAATTTAAATGTTTTAATTTTGTATTGATGCAATTTTCATTTTGCTTTAAGGTTTTAATTTTAATGGTCTTAATATTGTATTGATGTAACTTTCACTTTTCAATTTTGTTTTAAGGTTTTAAGACTTAACTCACTGATGATGACAAAAGATTTGTCGAAACGTCTGATGTACAAATAAATGAAAATGTTTGCCGTTGTGTTGATCCTTCTTTTCATATATATATATATATATATATATATATATATATATATATATATATATATATATATATATATATATATATAATATATATATATATATATATATATATATTATATATTATATATATATATTTTTATTTTTTTTATTTTTTAAGTAAATGAAATAATAGCAGATTCTACCGTAGATGTTTTCAAGAAATTAGTTTTTGCAAGAACGGTCAAAAAAATATTTCCTCTCTCTCTCTTAATGATAGAAAATGATTATACCAGTGTTGGAAAGTAAGCTCGTTTTCTCACTTCTACCTTCTCTCCCTTCCCCGCTTCGCTAATTGCGCTGCTGTTGCTGCTGCTGGTGGCATAAACAGACTGAGGAAAAGGAAGGCAAATATCCTCTCTTTTAATTCTTGATCAAAGCTTTTAAAAGTGATTCTGAGCTTGAAACGTGATAAATATAAAGTGGATTTTAAAGCTACACTTCATTGAGTATAAAAAGCGAAAACAATGCATATTTACGGGCGTAGTTTTGGACGCATCAGAAATAATTTTTTATACAACAATTTCAAAAGGGTAATAGGACAACTGCATCGAGATAAATACATTACGCTCAGCGGGCTAGTCACTGCTCTCCCTTCCCCAGTTATCAGACCGCTTTATAGAACAGTTCTCTATTTACCAAAAATGAATAATAAACGCGTGATTTTAAACGTGTAACAGCGTTGGTTACGACAAGATAAATTATACTGAAGGATAATCAGAGCACTTAATTTTATGTTAACATTTTAAGTTAATTTAAAATAATAATATAATAATAATAATAATAATATATAATAATAATAATAATACTTAAAAATATCGTGTGATTTTTTAAAAAATTGTAAGCTAATTTAAAATGTTTGTATTTTTTTTATTAATTGGGTTGTTGGTCGGGAGGCTGTAAGATCGAGTCTGGGTGAGGGTTTATTAATTTATAACCATCCGTCGTGTGTCGTGGTTTGGATTCCACGTTAAGCTATAGGTCTAAGGTGGGGCAACACGCTTGACCTTGGTCAGAATAAGAAATTCGACCGAAACCACAACTCAGGATGAATATATATATATATATATATATATATATATATATATTATATATATATATATATATATATATATATTGGTTGTTAGATAAATGGGTACCATGGGTAGACTAATGGTTAAGACGTTGGGCTGCTGATCGAGAAGTCATGAGATCGAGTCCCGGTGGACATGGTTCGGTTTCCACGTTAAAATGTAGTTCTAAAGCGGAGTGAAGAGCTTGACCTTCGTCAGAATGAACAATTTTTGAGGAAGCAAGATTTGAAACCAAAGTTAAAAACCTAGGTTTAAACCAAATTTAAAAACCAAGATTAAAAACCAAGATTAAAAACCAAAGTTAAAAACCAAAAATAAAAAAAAAAAAATAAACCAAGGTTAAAAACCAAGATTAAAAACCAAGATTAAAAACTAAGGTTATTATGTTTATTAAGTAAACATAGTTCATATTCTGATAATCTCAAATAAACTTTATTTGATTTTACAAATATTTTTTTTATTCATTTAAAAGAAAAATTAAAATAAAGCATTTAATTTCCGGTTTTTATTTCAAAAATTATACAGGAATTTTTTCTTTTAAAACATTGCACCAAATAAGACTATGATATCAATCAAATTATATATATATATATATATATATATATATATATATATTATATATATATATATATATATATATATATATATATATAATTATATATATATAATATAATTGTTATTATTATAGTATTAATAGATGATATTAATAGTAATATCACCGGCAAGAAGCTGCAGTGATAAGAAGTTCTGTGCCGTTTGTATGTATGTGGGTATGTGATCACAAGACCACATAACCACACATATTGGGCGTTGATTGGCATCTTGCTTGAGTGCAGCCTTATTATTATTATTATTATTATTATTATGGAATATTATACCCCAAATGAACAGGAAATTCAGAGAAATACCAGAGCAAAAGATTTAGGGGTTGTAATGACAGATGATGCGAAATTTGAAACACAAAGTAAGATAGCAGTAAACAGAGCAAAGAGAATAACGGGTCAGATATTGAGAACCTTTAAACGAAGGGATAGGAATGTAATAATTCCTCTACTGAAAACCCTGATAATACCCAAATTGGAATACTGCTCGGTCTTAACATCCCCATATAAAAAAAAAGACATTAGACAGCTGAGGGGATCCAAAGAAGCTTCACAGCCAAGATCAATGGGTGCATAGAACTAAATTACTGGGAAAGGTTACGCGAACTAGACCTATATTCACTGGAAAGGAGAAGAGATCGATACACCATTATTACACTTGGAAAATAATGGAGAAATTAGTCCCTAATCTTACTTGAATCCTATAACTCCCCAAACAACGGTGGAAAGTAGAAGCGGTAGACTGTGTCGTATTCCCAAATTGAAGGCGAGACAGGGAACATCCTTAACCCTCAAAGAAAATAGTTTTGTAGTGAGAGGACTAAAACTGTTTAATAAGTTGCGCAAAGACCTAAGAAACACGAAGGGAGTTGCAGTGGAAATGTTCAAAAGAAGACTAGACGCCTGGATCAGAACAATCCCTGATGAGCCCGGCGTACCTGGCTATGTGAGGTGGAATGCGCAAGAATCCAACTCACTACTTCACCAGGCCAACTCGAGAGGAGGGGCGACAACCTTGACCTTCGTGAAATGAGAAATCATCGCGCGAAACCTTTGTAAGGTTGTAAGGTTTTAAGGTTGTAAAGTTTCAAAGGCGAAACAGATTTTAATCGTTTTGGGTCGAAAGAATTTTACTTACTTTTTTCTGGTTGATGCCAGAAAACTTGCCTGTGGGCATCAAGGGCATTAATTAATAAAATTAAACACTGACTTCGTGGAATAAAAATATGTTTAACAACTCTTAGACTTAATTAATTTTCAATATTATTATTATATGTACACTATACATGTACAAGATATAGTATCGGTGTAATTATATATTATGCAGGAAGGAGGGGCCAAGGGCGAGTGCCCGTAAAATCGCCCCCACCCCTTATAGAGGAAAAAGAGAGCCTAAATCAAGGTTCAAGGTTTTCCAGATGCCTGGACACTCTACGTTTGAAAATTGTTCCAGAGTTGACCGGTTCAGTGGATGGAAGACTGAAAATACCGATTAACCCTTGCGTTTGAGATTTGGACAGGAAAGGAATAGGAATGTGTCAAAAGTCTGGTACTGCTTACTCTCCATAAATGAGAAAACATGCAGTTGGAGAGTGCAGAGAAGAGTGTCCGTTATAATACTGATAGTAAAGAGAGAGTGAGGTAGCAGTGCGGCGAAGAGAGAGGGATTGAAGGCAGCCAGTAAGAGGAGGGGAATTCATGACAAGAAAAGCCTTTGATTCCACCCGGTCAAGTAGAGCTGTTTGGGTTCAGCTACCCCACACATGAGAAACATACTCCATACAGTGGCGGACAAGGCCCCTGTACAGAGACAGTAACTGAGTGGGGGTGAAGAAAGAGAGTATAAGTGATCTTTCTAGGAAAGATCACGAGAAAAGGAAAGGGTTTCTGAAAGGGTTTGTTCAACTTCTTTCTTTTTTCCTACGAGGTTACGTGACCGAGGGAACCTACAGCTTTCTTACCTGAGATTCGATCCCTCTGAACGTAGATGATGGTCCCCCATTCAACTATTGAACAGACCCAACGTCGCTTAACCTACTAATGTGGAGTGGTACAAAGACGTTACCACGACGTACTTAATCTAAATGTCAAAGCAAATAATTACACATTATATATGTTACAGTCAAAATGTGTAATCAGTCATTTCGTGAAATGTCTGCAAATTTTAGCCATTTCTTGAAACGACTGTTTCACTCAATCAATTCGCGAAATGACTAAAACATTCATTCATTTCATGAAATGACTATATTGTAGGAGCAGTCATTACATGAAATTACTAAATGTTCAATTATGATTAAAGTGTTGTTAAAATAATTGAATGCCCGGTTAGGTCAATTGTACGCCCTTCACGATTGGTTAGGTTAAGTCGTGATATTTTCGTTAAAACTAACGAAAAACTTCTCTTTATCGAAAACACGTTTCGTTATAAGGAGGTGATTTCGCTAACTCAGCTTCAGCTGCACGTGTTCGTCTCTACCTCCATCCCCATCAAGAAAGTAAGCGGTAAGTTGATTGGCTGATACTAAAACCTGATACGTAATTTGCTAGGATGTTTCTCCCTCAAGGAGAAATACCTTTAAGTAATGCATTTACTATATTGTATATACATTATTATATACAGTATGTATAAATAACTAATGAAGTTGTAAATAAGTCACTACAATATCGGCAAGGGGAAAACTCTTTATAACGAACAACCTATCTACAACGACAGCCATTTGGCTCATATACTTCTTTATAAAGAGGTTTTACCGTACTATTGTCGATACAGTATTAGCCTTATTGCTATTAAGTAAGTGAAATACGGATAGGTTTCTCCGTAGAATTTCTTCAAGAAATTTGTATAGAATCTGTCCGAACAAATTTACGGAAGAACCTATCCGTATTTCACTTACTTTATGTAAGATAATAATAAATAATTCATTAAACAGAGCTCCATGTTAGGTCAAAATGTTATAATTGCCTTTTGTTTTTCTTTTTTACCTATTTTTGCGTTTACAGGTAAAAAAAAAAACGCCTTTTTCGTCATAAAGTGCCTAATTTGTCTTTATCCATTATTTTCTACTATTATTCCTTCAGAGTCCCAAAATAAGCCTATCACTTTCCGTTTTATTTATATATATCGGTGAACAATACAGTATTGAAATCTGTTTTCACGTACTGACCCGCTCATTCAACACGCTGCTTCTTGTACCTGAGTGTTAAAGGTGACTGAATCATAGGTTTTCACGTCTTCTCAATTGTTTGGAGGATTCCACATAGAGATGTTCTTGGTACATTATGTATGCCAGCCTACTCAAAAACCTCTTTACTTGAGGACAATGGATGCTTTGCAATTTGCGCTTGATTACAGATATCTGCTGCCTTGTCACTTTTCTTATAGCTCCTGTATCACTTCACTGCCTCAGTTTGGTCAACCGCTACAAACTTCTTTACAGTTCGATAAGCTCTGCCAAACTGCTCCGCAATTTCAATAGATTTTATATTTTAAGCGAGTAACATGACTATTTTTCTTTTCTCAGTTAGTGTTAAATCGTTCTTCTTACCCATTTTCACCATTTATATCCGTAAATAGAATATGTGCTTAATAATTCGGAACACAATATTTTAAATATTTTTCAATAAAATTAGATCATTATTTTAATTATCAAAATATTTTATCGAAATGAACACCATCAATGCTGCTGTATATAGTGATTATTTGCTACAAATTTCATTGAAATCGGGGAAAAACTTTTGAAAACATTGGAGAAAATGT
>JAJOZX010006989.1:0-22500 GCA_023014485.1 Bathynomus jamesi | reverse complement strand
CTGCACGTGTTCGTCTCTACCCCGATCCCCGATCAAGAAAGTGAGCGGTAAGCTGATTGGCTAATACCTAAAAGCTGATACGTAATTTCCTAGAATGTTTCTCCCTCAAGAAGAAATACTTTTAAGTAATGCATTTACTATATTGTATATACAGTACTATAATTATACAGTATGTATAAATAACTAATGAAGTTGTAAATAAGTCACTACAATATCAGCAAGGGGAAAACTCTTTATAACGAACAACCTATCTACAACGACAGCTATTTGGCTCATATACTTCTTTATAAAGAGGTTTTACCATACTATTGTGGGTACAGTATTACCCTTATTGCACATAAAGTAAGTGAAATACGGATAGGTTTCTCCGTAGATTTTATTGAAGAAATTTTTATAGAATTTGTCGAAACAAATCTACGGAAGAACATATCCGTATTTCACTTACTTTATATAAGATGATAATAAATAATTAATTAAACAGAGCCCATGTTCAGTCAAAATGTTATAAATGACGTTCCTTTTTTTTTGCATATTTTTGCGCTTACAGGTAAAAAAAACGCCTTTTTCGTCATAAAGTGCCTAATTTGCCTTTCTTCCATTATTTTCTACTATTATTCCTTCACAGTCCCAAAATAAGCCGATCAGTTTCCGTGTTATTTATTTATATATATATATATATATATATATATATATATATATATATATATATATATATATATATATATATATATATATTATATATATATATATATATATATATATATATATATATATATATATATATATATATATATATATATATATATTAATATATATATATATATATATATATATATATAAAACAGAAACTGAGCGTGACAATAGTATTATTTTATATTAAACCTTTTATGAAATTTAAATGCTTGTCATTATTGTGTAAAGAACATTTTCTATACCTACTGTTTCGTTCATTATAATGACGTTGTAATATGTATTACCTGTACGTGTATAATGGTATTATTCTACCGGGTGTGTTATTATAGGGTTGACACTCACTTGACAGATGTCCGGTTTTCGACCGGAAAGTCCGGTTATACAGAATTTATCCAGTGTCCGGTCAGAAGTACTGATTTTAATAAGTACTGACCGGACGCCAAATCTCCGGTCTTAGCAAAAGTTCTTGTAACTCGATAACTTTACATAAAATTCGTAGGCAAAACGCAGTTATATATATATATTTTCATTAGAGGCACAGAGGAAGTTTCGTGACAAAAAGCGAATTTTTGAAGGCTCATGATGCTCATCTGAGGAAGTTTGGCCCACTAAACCTGGCAATACTGCCACAGCCATGGGGTAGTCAGTATCAGGGCTAGTCAAAGTTTTTGTCAGATCGAGCGATGTGACGTCATCAGTGGGTTCGACTCGCCGATTTAACATTACGGCAATAGGAAAAACGACTGATTTTCACTCCCATTTCTGTGAATACGCGAGTATTTGTAATTAAAAAAAATATATCCAATTAGAATGTCTATCCTCTAAATGTGGACGAGTTTTTGCTCTATCCACGTAAATTATTTTAAATGTCGTACAAAACTTTTTAGTTTAGTTTTTGACGTATTGATGGCAGTTTTGTCTAATATCCCAGTGAGTATTAACACATATAATATTAAAATACAAAATTAACAATAAATAAAAAATCAAACAAAACTAGCACTCAATTACGTCTAAAATATTCTGCTGATACTTGCTAGTTAAACGGTTAGCGGAAGTCATGATAGTTTTGTCAATAGATGGCAGGTTTGTTAAATCCAAGGGTGACTAACACATAATAATAAAACACATAAAATTAACATTAAAAATAATAGATAAACACATAATATTAAAAATCACACACCTTAACACTCAATTGTATGCAAAATACTCAACTATAATAATAATAATAATAATAATAATAATAATAATAATATAATAATAATATATTAGGCTAATTGTATTCTATTTCCTGTTCTGCTTAAACCCATACTGACGTCATCGGTTGCCAGGTTTGCCTAACTTTATATTTCAGTAACCTTGGTCAGTATCACTCTGGCAGGAATTTGGGAAATTATTTAACTTATACAATAGTTAAGAAGCGATCTACTTTATTCATAAACTCGATAAAAAGCACCAAATAAGCCCTACAAATGTCAGTCTTTCAAAGGGGAGAGGCGGAGGGTCCTCATACCTGCCAGCTCCAAACTTCCCCCACTCGCCCTATCCCCCCAAATGTCCAGTGAGGTCTCACTGGAAATCTGGCAACCCTAGGTGTGTATAAAGTAAGACGAGTGAGCAGAAAAATCCGATTTTAATTGTATTAACGCGAGTGAATATGGACGACTAATATTTATTACATGTACTTTATAGCAAATGTAATGTACAACATGTACTTTATAACAACTCTATATTCCATAGTAAGGTTTATAAAAGGCGATAAAAAAATTTACGAGTTAAAAAACAAGTTAAAACTAGTTTAAACCAGTTCAGATCGGATTTGTCTCTTCATCGCGTTACTTTATACACACCCTCTATATTAAACTTTTTTTGGAAATGAAATCATTGTTATTATGTGTAATACGACACACTCTTTCTTTTCTACTTTCCACCGTTGTTTGGGGGGTTATAGGGTTCAGAGTGAAATTAGGGGCTAGTTTCTCCATTATTTTCCAAGTGCAAATACTGGTGTATCTCTTTCTTCTCCTTTCCAGTAAATATAAGTTTGATTCACGTAACCTTTCCCAGTAATTTAGTTCTTTGCACCCGTTGACCTTGAATGTGAAGCTACTCTGAAATCCCTAATCCCTTCTAGTTGACTAATGTCTTCATTTTTATATGGGCATGTTAAGATCAAGCAGTATTTCAACTTGGGTATGTCAGATGTTTAGGCATTAAACCCTTAAAGAAGGGAGGCAAATAGGCAAAATAAACATTCAAAATAGGAAGTAAAACTCCCCAAAAGGCATTTATAAAATTGTTTTTAAAAAAAGGTTTAATCTACAGGGTGTTCCATTTAAATGGAACCATACGGAGTAATAATAATAATTGGAAAGGATACTGGTACGTTTATTACCTTCATTTACCTTTATTAACTTTACCTTACCTTTATTACGTTTACACTCACAAATCTGGAAAGAGACGACATTATTAATTACTCCCTATGGTTCCATTTAAATGGAACACCCTGTACATATAATAATACCCTTATATACGCATAATACATTTACAACGTTCTTAGTGAAGAAAACATTAGTTAATAGAAATATTACTTCCCAAAATAAAGGCTAGACAGGGAACTTCCTCAACACTGAAAGAAAATAGTTTTGTTGTGAGAGGACCAAGACTGTTCATCCAGCTACCCAAGGAACTAGGGAACACGAGTGGTGTCGCGGTGGATATCTTGGAAAGAAGACTAGACGCCTGGTTCAGAACAATTCCAGATATGTCGGGCGTACTTGGGTATGTGAAGTGGAGAGCGCAAGAAAAGGACTCTTTACTTCATGAGGCCAACTCAAGAAGAGTGTATATATATATATATATATATATATATATATATATATATATATATATATACTGTATATAAACCGACAACGTAAAATGAAAAGTGATTCCAAGCTATTTTGTGTATTAAATACGTGTTTAATTCAATGTCGTAAAATTACGAGTTTATTATTTACTATTCTTTGCACAGTGTTATCTATCACTTTTAATACTTATCTATCACTTTTAACACTTATTTAAACTGATTTCTTTATTTTATAAAGGGGTTAGCGGGCCAGTAACGCCGACGGTTCCCTTATGGCAACATGAACTTGACAATCGATTTTAAGCCTTACGATCTGAACATTAGAGGTTATTTGGTTTGAACAGAAAAATAATTTTCAAGTAAAAATTTCATAATTGAGGTATGAAAGGGTTAAATTGAAACAATAAACAAGACGGAGAAGGCGAGCGAGGATTTATAATTTAATATTTTGATCTTGGAGACAGTTTCTAATTAACAATTACATCTCAATCGAACAAAACACTCTTTCTTATACCCCACTGGGTCCGACACTGCCCTTGTGGGTATTTTATGCCTCCAGGGCTCAACGCATTTTGAGTGTTGCGAAGTAGTATTTTATTTCATCTTAATTTCATACACTTTTGATCAGTTTATTTTACATTAAAACAATAATTCAATGTATTTTCAATCATTAAATTTCTTATTTAAAAAATAATACGACCTCATGAAACACCTTCGACTCGCCTTTTATTTTCCCTTCCCTCTTTTCATCATTTATTATTTTTATGTGTTTAATTGTGAAATGCCTGCCATATATATATATATATATATATATATATATATATATATATATATATATATATATATATATATATATATATATATATATTATATATATTATTATATATATATTTTTATTTTTTTTTATTTTTTAAGTAAATGAAATAATAGCAGATTCTACCGTAGATGTTTTCAAGAAATTAGTTTTTGCAAGAACGGTCAAAAAAATATTTCCTCTCTCTCTCTCTAATGATAGAAAATGATTATACCAGTGTTGGAAAGTAAGCTCGTTTTCTCACTTCTACCTTCTCTCCCTCCCCCCGCTTCGCTAATTGCGCTGCTGTTGCTGCTGCTGGTGGCATAAACAGACTGAGGAAAAGGAAGGCAAATATCCTCTCTTTTAATTCTTGATCAAAGCTTTTAAAAGTGATTCTGAGCTTGAAACGTGATAAATATAAAGTGGATTTTAAAGCTGGACACTTCATTGAGTATAAAAAGCGAAAACAATGCATATTTACGGGCGTAGTTTTGGACGCATCAGAAATAATTTTTTATACAACAATTTCAAAAGGGTAATAGGACAACTGCATCGAGATAAATACATTACGCTCAGCGGGCTAGTCACTGCTCTCCCTTCCCCAGTTATCAGACCGCTTTATAGAACAGTTCTCTATTTACCAAAAATGAATAATAAACGCGTGATTTTAAACGTGTAACAGCGTTGGTTACGACAAGATAAATTATACTGAAGGATAATCAGAGCACTTAATTTTATGTTAACATTTTAAGTTAATTTAAAATAATAATAATAATAATAATAATAATAATAATAATAATAATACTTAAAAATATCGTGTGATTTTTTAAAAAATTGTAAGCTAATTTAAAATGTTTGTATTTTTTTTATTAATTGGGTTGTTGGTCGGGAGGCTGTAAGATCGAGTCTGGGTGAGGGTTTATTAATTTATAACCATCCGTCGTGTGTCGTGGTTTGGATTCCACGTTAAGCTATAGGTCTAAGGTGGGGCAACACGCTTGACCTTGGTCAGAATAAGAAATTCGACCGAAACCACAACTCAGGATGAAATATATATATATATATATATATATATATATATATATATATATATATATATATATATATATATATATATATATATGGTTGTTAGATAAATGGGTACCATGGGTAGACTAATGGTTAAGACGTTGGGCTGCTGATCGAGAAGTCATGAGATCGAGTCCCGGTGGACATGGTTCGGTTTCCACGTTAAAATGTAGTTCTAAAGCGGAGTGAAGAGCTTGACCTTCGTCAGAATGAACAATTCTTGAGGAAGCAAGATTTGAAACCAAAGTTAAAAACCTAGGTTTAAACCAATTTAAAAACCAAGATTAAAAACCAAGATTAAAAACCAAAGTTAAAAACCAAAATAAAAACCAAAAATAAAAACCAAGGTTAAAAACCAAGATTAAAAACCAAGATTAAAAACTAAGGTTATTATGTTTATTAAGTAAACATAGTTCATATTCTGATAATCTCAAATAAACTTTATTTGATTTTACAAATATTTTTTTTATTCATTTAAAAGAAAAATTAAAATAAAAGCATTTAATTTCCGGTTTTTATTTCAAAAAATTATACAGGAATTTTTTCTTTTAAAACATTGCACCAAATAAGACAATGATATCAATCAAATTATATATATATATATATATAATATATATATATATATATATATATATATATATATATATATTATATAATATATATATATATATATATATATATATATATAATTGTTATTATTATAGTATTAATAGATGATATTAATAGTAATATCACCGGCAAGAAGCTGCAGTGATAAGAAGTTCTGTGCCGTTTGTATGTATGTGGGTATGTGATCACAAGACCACATAACCACACATATTGGGCGTTGATTGGCATCTTGCTTGAGTGCAGCTTATTATTATTATTATTATTATTATTATGGAATATTATACCCCAAATGAACAGGAAATTCAGAGAAATACCAGAGCAAAAGATTTAGGGGTTGTAATGACAGATGATGCGAAATTTGAAACACAAAGTAAGATAGCAGTAAACAGAGCAAAGAGAATAACGGGTCAGATATTGAGAACCTTTAAACGAAGGGATAGGAATGTAATAATTCCTCTACTGAAAACCCTGATAATACCCAAATTGGAATACTGCTCGGTCTTAACATCCCCATATAAAAAAAAGACATTAGACAGCTGAGGGGATCCAAAGAAGCTTCACAGCCAAGATCAATGGGTGCATAGAACTAAATTACTGGGAAAGGTTACGCGAACTAGACCTATATTCACTGGAAAGGAGAAGAGATCGATACACCATTATTTACACTTGGAAAATAATGGAGAAATTAGTCCCTAATCTTACTCTGAATCCTATAACTCCCCAAACAACGGTGGAAAGTAGAAGCGGTAGACTGTGTCGTATTCCCAAATTGAAGGCGAGACAGGGAACATCCTTAACCCTCAAAGAAAATAGTTTTGTAGTGAGAGGACTAAAACTGTTTAATAAGTTGCGCAAAGACCTAAGAAACACGAAGGGAGTTGCAGTGGAAATGTTCAAAAGAAGACTAGACGCCTGGATCAGAACAATCCCTGATGAGCCCGGCGTACCTGGCTATGTGAGGTGGAATGCGCAAGAATCCAACTCACTACTTCACCAGGCCAACTCGAGAGGAGGGGCGACAACCTTGACCTTCGTGAAATGAGAAATCATCGCGCGAAACCTTTGTAAGGTTGTAAGGTTTTAAGGTTGTAAAGTTTCAAAGGCGAAACAGATTTTAATCGTTTTGGGTCGAAAGAATTTTACTTACTTTTTTCTGGTTGATGCCAGAAAACTTGCCTGTGGGCATCAAGGGCATTAATTAATAAAATTAAACACTGACTTCGTGGAATAAAATATGTTTAACAACTCTTAGACTTAATTAATTTTCAATATTATTATTATATGTACACTATACATGTACAAGATATAGTATCGGTGTAATTATATATTATGCAGGAAGGAGGGGCCAAGGGCGAGTGCCCGTAAAATCGCCCCCACCCCTTATAGAGGAAAAAGAGAGCCTAAATCAAGGTTCAAGGTTTTCCAGATGCCTGGACACTCTACGTTTGAAAATTGTTCCAGAGTTGACCGGTTCAGTGGATGGAAGACTGAAAATACCGATTAACCCTTGCGTTTGAGATTTGGACAGGAAAGGAATAGGAATGTGTCAAAAGTCTGGTACTGCTTACTCTCCATAAATGAGAAAACATGCAGTTGGAGAGTGCAGAAGAAGAGTGTCCGTTATAATACTGATAGTAAAGAGAGAGTGAGGTAGCAGTGCGGCGAAGAGAGAGGGATTGAAGGCAGCCAGTAAGAGGAGGGGAATTCATGACAAGAAAGCCTTTGATTCCACCCGGTCAAGTAGAGCTGTTTGGGTTCAGCTACCCCACACATGAGAAACATACTCCATACAGTGGCGGACAAGGCCCCTGTACAGAGACAGTAACTGAGTGGGGGTGAAGAAAGAGAGTATAAGTGATCTTTCTAGGAAAGATCACGAGAAAAGGAAAGGGTTTCTGAAAGGGTTTGTTCAACTTCTTTCTTTTTTCCTACGAGGTTACGTGACCGAGGGAACCTACAGCTTTCTTACCTGAGATTCGATCCCTCTGAACGTAGATGATGGTCCCCCATTCAACTATTGAACAGACCCAACGTCGCTTAACCTACTAATGTGGAGTGGTACAAAGACGTTACCACGACGTACTTAATCTAAATGTCAAAGCAAATAATTACACATTATATATGTTACAGTCAAAATGTGTAATCAGTCATTTCGTGAAATGTCTGCAAATTTTAGCCATTTCTTGAAACGACTGTTTCACTCAATCAATTCGCGAAATGACTAAAACATTCATTCATTTCATGAAATGACTATATTGTAGGAGCAGTCATTACATGAAATTACTAAATGTTCAATTATGATTAAAGTGTTGTTAAAATAATTGAATGCCCGGTTAGGTCAATTGTACGCCCTTCACGATTGGTTAGGTTAAGTCGTGATATTTTCGTTAAAACTAACGAAAAACTTCTCTTTATCGAAAACACGTTTCGTTATAAGGAGGTGATTTCGCTAACTCAGCTTCAGCTGCACGTGTTCGTCTCTACCTCCATCCCCGATCAAGAAAGTAAGCGGTAAGTTGATTGGCTGATACCTAAAACCTGATACGTAATTTGCTAGGATGTTTCTCCCTCAAGGAGAAATACCTTTAAGTAATGCATTTACTATATTGTATATACATTATTATATACAGTATGTATAAATAACTAATGAAGTTGTAAATAAGTCACTACAATATCGGCAAGGGGAAAACTCTTTATAACGAACAACCTATCTACAACGACAGCCATTTGGCTCATATACTTCTTTATAAAGAGGTTTTACCGTACTATTGTCGATACAGTATTAGCCTTATTGCTATTAAGTAAGTGAAATACGGATAGGTTTCTCCGTAGAATTTCTTCAAGAAATTTGTATAGAATCTGTCCGAACAAATTTACGGAAGAACCTATCCGTATTTCACTTACTTTATGTAAGATAATAATAAATAATTCATTAAACAGAGCTCCATGTTAGGTCAAAATGTTATAATTGCCTTTTGTTTTTCTTTTTTACCTATTTTTGCGTTTACAGGTAAAAAAAAAAACGCCTTTTTCGTCATAAGTGCCTAATTTGTCTTTATCCATTATTTTCTACTATTATTCCTTCAGAGTCCCAAATAAGCCTATCACTTTCCGTTTTATTTATATATATCGGTGAACAATACAGTATTGAAATCTGTTTTCACGTACTGACCCGCTCATTCAACACGCTGCTTCTTGTACCTGAGTGTTAAAGGTGACTGAATCATAGGTTTTCACGTCTTCTCAATTGTTTGGAGGATTCCACATAGAGATGTTCTTGGTACATTATGTATGCCAGCCTACTCAAAAACCTCTTTACTTGAGGACAATGGATGCTTTGCAATTTGCGCTTGATTACAGATATCTGCTGCCTTGTCACTTTTCTTATAGCTCCTGTATCACTTCACTGCCTCAGTTTGGTCAACCGCTACAAACTTCTTTACAGTTCGATAAGCTCTGCCAAACTGCTCCGCAATTTCAATAGATTTTATATTTTAAGCGAGTAACATGACTATTTTTCTTTTCTCAGTTAGTGTTAAATCGTTCTTCTTACCCATTTTCACCATTTATATCCGTAAATAGAATATGTGCTTAATAATTCGGAACACAATATTTTAAATATTTTTCAATAAAATTAGATCATTATTTTAATTATCAAAATATTTTATCGAAATGAACACCATCAATGCTGCTGTATATAGTGATTATTTGCTACAAATTTCATTGAAATCGGGGAAAAACTTTTGAAAACATTGGAGAAAATGTAATCTGCTTAATAATTTAGAACGAAGTGTGTATATATATATATATATATATATATATATATATATATATATATATATATATATATATATATATATATATATATATATATATATATATATATATACACTATATATATATATATATATATTATATATATATATATATATATATATATATATATATATATATATATATATATATATATATATATATATATATATATATATATATATATATATATATATATATATATATGGAATGAACTCAAAATGGTTCCCTCATCAGTTGCCCAAAGACCTAAGAAACACGAATGGAGTTGCAGTGGAAATGTTCAAAAGAAGACTAGACGCCTGGCTCAGAACGATCCCTGATGAGCCGGGCGTACCTGTCTATGTCAGGTTGAGAGCGAAATAATCCAACTCACTACTTCACCAGGCCAACTCAAGATGTGGGGCGACAACCTTGACCTTCACGAAATGAGAAATCATCGCGCGAAACCTTTGTAAGGTTGTAAGGTTTTAAGGTTGTAAAGTTTCAAAGGCGAAACAGATTTTAATCGTTTTGGGTCGAAAGACATTTTACTTACTTTTTTCTGGTTGATGCCAGAAAACTTGCGTGTGGGCATCAAGGGCATTAATTAATAAAATTAAACACTGACTTCGTGGAATAAAAATATGTTTAACAACTCTTAGACTTAATTAATTTTCAATATTATTATTATATGTACACTATACATGTACAAGATATAGTATCGGTGTAATTATATATTATGCAGGAAGGAGGGGCCAAGGGCGAGTGCCCGTAAAATCGCCCTCACCCCTTATAGAGGAAAAAGGGAGCCTAAATCAAGGTTCAAGGTTTTCCAGATGCCTGGACACTCTACGTTTGAAAGATTGTTCCAGAGTTGACCGGTTCTGTGGATGGAAGACTGAAAATACCGATTAACCCTTGCGTTTGAGATTTGGACAGGAAAGGAATAGGAATGTGTCAAAAGTCTGGTACTGCTTACTCTCCATAAATGAGAAAACATGCAGTTGGAGAGTGCAGAAGAAGAGTGTCCGTTATAATACTGATAGTAAAGAGAGAGTGAGGTAGCAGTGCGGCGAAGAGAGAGGGATTGAAGGCAGCCAGTAAGAGGAGGGGAATTCATGACAAGAAAAGCCTTTGATTCCACCCGGTCAAGTAGAGCTGTTTGGGTTCAGCTACCCCACACATGAGAAACATACTCCATACAGTGGCGGACAAGGCCCCTGTACAGAGAGAGTAACTGAGTGGGGGTGAAGAAAGAGAGTATAAGTGATCTTTCTAGGAAAGATCACGAGAAAAGGAAAGGGTTTCTGAAAGGGTTTGTTCAACTTCTTTCTTTTTTCCTACGAGGTTACGTGACCGAGGGAACCTACAGCTTTCTTACCTGAGATTCGATCTCTCTGAACGTAGATGATGGTCCCCCATTCAACTATTGAACAGACCCAACGTCGCTTAACCTACTAATGTGGAGTGGTACAAAGACGTTACCACGACGTACTTAATCTAAATGTCAAAGCAAATAATTACACATTATATATGTTACAGTCAAAATGTGTAATCAGTCATTTCGTGAAATGTCTGCAAATTTTAGCCATTTCTTGAAACGACTGTTTCACTCAATCAATTCGCGAAATGACTAAAACATTCATTCATTTCATGAAATGACTATATTGTAGGAGCAGTCATTACATGAAATTACTAAATGTTCAATTATGATTAAAGTGTTGTTAAAATAATTGAATGCCCGGTTAGGTCAATTGTACGCCCTTCACGATTGGTTAGGTTAAGTCGTAATATTTTCGTTAAAACTAACGAAAAACTTCTCTTTATCGAAAACACGTTTCGTTATAAGGAGGTGATTTCGCTAACTCAGCTTCAGCTGCACGTGTTCGTCTCTACCTCCATCCCCGATCAAGAAAGTAAGCGGTAAGTTGATTGGCTGATACCTAAAACCTGATACGTAATTTGCTAGGATGTTTCTCCCTCAAGGAGAAATACCTTTAAGTAATGCATTTACTATATTGTATATACATTATTATATACAGTATGTATAAATAACTAATGAAGTTGTAAATAAGTCACTACAATATCGGCAAGGGGAAACTCTTTATAACGAACAACCTATCTACAACGACAGCCATTTGGCTCATATACTTCTTTATAAAGAGGTTTTACCGTACTATTGTCGATACAGTATTAGCCTTATTGCTATTAAGTAAGTGAAATACGGATAGGTTTCTCCGTAGAATTTCTTCAAGAAATTTGTATAGAATCTGTCCGAACAAATTTACGGAAGAACCTATCCGTATTTCACTTACTTTATGTAAGATAATAATAAATAATTCATTAAACAGAGCTCCATGTTAGGTCAAAATGTTATAATTGCCTTTTGTTTTTCTTTTTTACCTATTTTTGCGTTTACAGGTAAAAAAAAAAACGCCTTTTCGTCATAAAGTGCCTAATTTGTCTTTATCCATTATTTTCTACTATTATTCCTTCAGAGTCCCAAATAAGCCTATCACTTTCCGTTTTATTTATATATATCGGTGAACAATACAGTATTGAAATCTGTTTTCACGTACTGACCCGCTCATTCAACACGCTGCTTCTTGTACCTGAGTGTTAAAGGTGACTGAATCATAGGTTTTCACGTCTTCTCAATTGTTTGGAGGATTCCACATAGAGATGTTCTTGGTACATTATGTATGCCAGCCTACTCAAAACCTCTTTACTTGAGGACAATGGATGCTTTGCAATTTGCGCTTGATTACAGATATCTGCTGCATTGTCACTTTTCTTATAGCTCCTGTATCACTTCACTGCCTCAGTTTGGTCAACCGCTACAAACTTCTTTACAGTTCGATAAGCTCTGCCAAACTGCTCCGCAATTTCAATAGATTTTATATTTTAAGCGAGTAACATTACTATTTTTCTTTCTCAGTTAGTGTTAAATCGTTCTTCTTACCCATTTTCACCATTTATATCCGTAAATAGAATATGTGCTTAATAATTCGGAACACAATTTTAAATATTTTTCAATAAAATTAGATCATTATTTTAATTATCAAAATATTTTATCGAAATGAACACCATCAATGCTGCTGTATATAGTGATTATTTGCTACAAATTTCATTGAAATCGGGGAAAAACTTTTGAAAACATTGGAGAAAATGTAATCTGCTTAATAATTTAGAACGAAGTGTGTGTATATATATATATATATATATATATATATATATTATATATATATATATATATATATATATATATACACACAGTGTATATATATATATATATATATATATATATTATATAATATATATATATATGGAATGAACTCAAAATGGTTTCCCTCATCAGTTGCCAAAGACCTAAGAAACACGAATGGAGTTGCAGTGGAAATGTTCAAAAGAAGACTAGACGCCTGGCTCAGAAACGATCCCTGATGAGCCGGGCGTACCTGTCTATGTCAGGTTGAGAGCGAAATAATCCAACTCACTACTTCACCAGGCCAACTCAAGATGTGGGCGACAACAACTTGACCTTCACGAAATGAGAAATCATCGCGCGAAACCTTTGTAAGGTTGTAAGGTTTTAAGGTTGTAAAGTTTCAAAGGCGAAACAGATTTTAATCGTTTTGGGTCGAAAGACATTTTACTTACTTTTTTCTGGTTGATGCCAGAAAACTTGCGTGTGGGCATCAAGGGCATTAATTAATAAAATTAAACACTGACTTCGTGGAATAAAAATATGTTTAACAACTCTTAGACTTAATTAATTTTCAATATTATTATTATATGTACACTATACATGTACAAGATATAGTATCGGTGTAATTATATATTATGCAGGAAGGAGGGGCAAGGGCGAGTGCCCGTAAAATCGCCCTCACCCCTTATAGAGGAAAAGGGAGCCTAAATCAAGGTTCAAGGTTTTCCAGATGCCTGGACACTCTACGTTTGAAAGATTGTTCCAGAGTTGACCGGTTCTGTGGATGGAAGACTGAAAATACCGATTAACCCTTGCGTTTGAGATTTGGACAGGAAAGGAATAGGAATGTGTCAAAAGTCTGGTACTGCTTACTCTCCATAATGAGAAAGCATGCAGTTGGATAGTGCAGAAGAAGAGTGTCCGTTATAATACTGATAGTAAGAGAGAGTGAGGTAGCAGTACGGCAAAGAGAGAGGGATTGAAGGCAGCCAGTAAGAGGAGGGGAATTCATGACAAGAAAAGCCTTTGATTCCACCCGGTCAAGTAGAGCTGTTTGGGTTCAGCTACCCCACACATGAGAAACATACTCCATACAGTGGCGGACAAGGCCCCTGTACAGAGTCAGTAACTGAGTGGGGGTGAACAAAGAGAGTATAAGTAATCTTTCTAGGAAAGATCACGAGAAAAGGAAAGGGTTTCTGAAAGGGTTTGTTCAACTTCTTTCTTTTTTCCTACGAGGTTACGTAACCGAGGGAACCTACAGCTTTCTTACCTGAGATTCGATCCCTCTGAACGTAGATGATGGTCCCCCATTCAACTATTGAACAGACCCAACGTCGCTTAACCTACTAATGTGGAGTGGTACAAAGACATTACCACGACGTACTTAATCTAAATGTCAAAGCAAATAATTACACATTATATATGTTACAGTCAAAATGTGTAATCAGTCATTTCGTGAAATGTCTGCAAATTTTAGACATTTCTTGAAACGAATGTTTCACTCAATCAATTCGCGAAATGACTAAAACATTCAGTCATTTCATGAAATGACTATATTGTAGGAGCAGCCATTACATGAAATTACTAAATGTTCAATTATGATTAAAGTGTTGTTAAAATAATTGAATGCCCGGTTAGGTCAATTGTACGCCCTTCACGATTGGTTAGGTTAAGTCGTGAAATTTTCGTTAAAACTAACGAAAAACTTCTCTTTATCGAAAACACGTTTCGTTATAAGGAGGTGATTTCGCTAACTCAGCTTCAGCTGCACGTGTTCGTCTCTACCCCGATCCCCGATCAAGAAAGTGAGCGGTAAGCTGATTGGCTAATACCTAAAAGCTGATACGTAATTTCCTAGAATGTTTCTCCCTCAAGAAGAAATACTTTTAAGTAATGCATTTACTATATTGTATATACAGTACTATAATTATACAGTATGTATAAATAACTAATGAAGTTGTAAATAAGTCACTACAATATCAGCAAGGGGAAAACTCTTTATAACGAACAACCTATCTACAACGACAGCTATTTGGCTCATATACTTCTTTATAAAGAGGTTTTACCATACTATTGTGGGTACAGTATTACCCTTATTGCACATAAAGTAAGTGAAATACGGATAGGTTTCTCCGTAGATTTTATTGAAGAAATTTTTATAGAATTTGTCGAAACAAATCTACGGAAGAACATATCCGTATTTCACTTACTTTATATAAGATGATAATAAATAATTAATTAAACAGAGCCCCATGTTCAGTCAAAATGTTATAAATGACGTTCCTTTTTTTTTGCATATTTTTGCGCTTACAGGTAAAAAAAACGCCTTTTTCGTCATAAAGTGCCTAATTTGCCTTTCTTCCATTATTTTTCTACTATTATTCCTTCACAGTCCCAAAATAAGCCGATCAGTTTCCGTGTTATTTATTTATATATATATATAATTATATATATATATATATATATATATATTATATATATATATATATTATATATATATATATATATATATATATATATATATATATATATATATTATATATATATATAAAACAGAAACTGAGCGTGACAATAGTATTATTTTATATTAAACCTTTTATGAAATTTAAATGCTTGTCATTATTGTGTAAAGAACATTTTCTATACCTACTGTTTCGTTCATTATAATGACGTTGTAATATGTATTACCTGTACGTGTATAATGGTATTATTCTACCGGGTGTGTTATTATAGGGTTGACACTCACTTGACAGATGTCCGGTTTTCGACCGGAAAGTCCGGTTATACAGAATTTATCCAGTGTCCGGTCAGAAGTACTGATTTTTAATAAGTACTGACCGGACGCCAAATCTCCGGTCTTAGCAAAAGTTCTTGTAACTCGATAACTTTACATAAAATTCGTAGGCAAAACGCAGTTATATATTATATTTTCATTAGAGGCACAGAGGAAGTTTCGTGACAAAAAGCGAATTTTTGAAGGCTCATGATGCTCATCTGAGGAAGTTTGGCCCACTAAACCTGGCAATACTGCCACAGCCATGGGGTAGTCAGTATCAGGGCTAGTCAAAGTTTTTGTCAGATCGAGCGATGTGACGTCATCAGTGGGTTCGACTCGCCGATTTAACATTACGGCAATAGGAAAAACGACTGATTTTCACTCCCATTTCTGTGAATACGCGAGTATTTGTAATTAAAAAAAAAATATATCCAATTAGAATGTCTATCCTCTAAATGTGGACGAGTTTTTGCTCTATCCACGTAAATTATTTTAAATGTCGTACAAAACTTTTTAGTTTAGTTTTTGACGTATTGATGGCAGTTTTGTCTAATATCCCAGTGAGTATTAACACATATAATATTAAAATACAAAATTAACAATAAATAAAAAATCAAACAAAACTAGCACTCAATTACGTCTAAAATATTCTGCTGATACTTGCTAGTTAAACGGTTAGCGGAAGTCATGATAGTTTTGTCAATAGATGGCAGGTTTGTTAAATCCAAGGGTGACTAACACATAATAATAAAACACATAAAATTAACATTAAAAATAATAGATAAACACATAATATTAAAAATCACACACCTTAACACTCAATTGTATGCAAAATACTCAACTATAATAATAATAATAATAATAATAATAATAATAATAATAATAATAATAATATATATTAGGCTAATTGTATTCTATTTCCTGTTCTGCTTAAACCCATACTGACGTCATCGGTTGCCAGGTTTGCCTAACTTTATATTTCAGTAACCTTGGTCAGTATCACTCTGGCAGGAATTTGGGAAATTATTTAACTTATACAATAGTTAAGAAGCGATCTACTTTATTCATAAACTCGATAAAAAGCACCAAATAAGCCCTACAAATGTCAGTCTTTCAAAGGGGAGAGGCGGAGGGTCCTCATACCTGCCAGCTCCAAACTTCCCCCACTCGCCCTATCCCCCCAAATGTCCAGTGAGGTCTCACTGGAAATCTGGCAACCCTAGGTGTGTATAAAGTAAGACGAGTGAGCAGAAAAATCCGATTTTAATTGTATTAACGCGAGTGAATATGGACGACTAATATTTATTACATGTACTTTATAGCAAATGTAATGTACAACATGTACTTTATAACAACTCTATATTCCATAGTAAGGTTTATAAAAGGCGATAAAAAAATTTACGAGTTAAAAAACAAGTTAAAACTAGTTTAAACCAGTTCAGATCGGATTTGTCTCTTCATCGCGTTACTTTATACACACCCTCTATATTAAACTTTTTTTGGAAATGAAATCATTGTTATTATGTGTAATACGACACACTCTTTCTTTTCTACTTTCCACCGTTGTTTGGGGGGTTATAGGGTTCAGAGTGAAATTAGGGGCTAGTTTCTCCATTATTTTCCAAGTGCAAATACTGGTGTATCTCTTTCTTCTCCTTTCCAGTAAATATAAGTTTGATTCACGTAACCTTTCCCAGTAATTTAGTTCTTTGCACCCGTTGACCTTGAATGTGAAGCTACTCTGAAATCCCTAATCCCTTCTAGTTGACTAATGTCTTCATTTTTATATGGGCATGTTAAGATCAAGCAGTATTTCAACTTGGGTATGTCAGATGTTTAGGCATTAAACCCTTAAAGAAGGGAGGCAAATAGGCAAAATAAACATTCAAAATAGGAAGTAAAACTCCCCAAAAGGCATTTATAAAATTGTTTTTAAAAAAAGGTTTAATCTACAGGGTGTTCCATTTAAATGGAACCATACGGAGTAATAATAATAATTGGAAAGGATACTGGTACGTTTATTACCTTCATTTACCTTTATTAACTTTACCTTACCTTTATTACGTTTACACTCACAAATCTGGAAAGAGACGACATTATTAATTACTCCCTATGGTTCCATTTAAATGGAACACCCTGTACATATAATAATACCCTTATATACGCATAATACATTTACAACGTTCTTAGTGAAGAAAACATTAGTTAATAGAAATATTACTTCCCAAAATAAAGGCTAGACAGGGAACTTCCTCAACACTGAAAGAAAATAGTTTTGTTGTGAGAGGACCAAGACTGTTCATCCAGCTACCCAAGGAACTAGGGAACACGAGTGGTGTCGCGGTGGATATCTTGGAAAGAAGACTAGACGCCTGGTTCAGAACAATTCCAGATATGTCGGGCGTACTTGGGTATGTGAAGTGGAGAGCGCAAGAAAAGGACTCTTTACTTCATGAGGCCAACTCAAGAAGAGTGTATATATATATATATATATATATATATATATATATATATATATATATTATATATAAACCGACAACGTAAAATGAAAAGTGATTCCAAGCTATTTTGTGTATTAAATACGTGTTTAATTCAATGTCGTAAAATTACGAGTTTATTATTTACTATTCTTTGCACAGTGTTATCTATCACTTTTAATACTTATCTATCACTTTTAACACTTATTTAAACTGATTTCTTTATTTTATAAAGGGGTTAGCGGGGCCAGTAACGCCGACGGTTCCCTTATGGCAACATGAACTTGACAATCGATTTTAAGCCTTACGATCTGAACATTAGAGGTTATTTGGTTTGAACAGAAAAATAATTTTCAAGTAAAAATTTCATAATTGAGGTATGAAAGGGTTAAATTGAAACAATAAACAAGACGGAGAAGGCGAGCGAGGATTTATAATTTAATATTTTGATCTTGGAGACAGTTTCTAATTAACAATTACATCTCAATCGAACAAAACACTCTTTCTTATACCCCACTGGGTCCGACACTGCCCTTGTGGGTATTTTATGCCTCCAGGGCTCAACGCATTTTGAGTGTTGCGAAGTAGTATTTTATTTCATCTTAATTTCATACACTTTTGATCAGTTTATTTTACATTAAAACAATAATTCAATGTATTTTCAATCATTAAATTTCTTATTTAAAAAATAATACGACCTCATGAAACACCTTCGACTCGCCTTTTATTTTCCCTTCCCTCTTTTCATCATTTATTATTTTTATGTGTTTAATTGTGAAATGCCTGCCATATATATATATATATATATATATATATATATATATATATATATATATATATATAATATATATATATATATATATATATATATATATATATATTATATATATATATTTTTATTTTTTTTATTTTTAAGTAAATGAAATAATAGCAGATTCTACCGTAGATGTTTTCAAGAAATTAGTTTTTGCAAGAACGGTCAAAAAAATATTTCCTCTCTCTCTCTCTTAATGATAGAAAATGATTATACCAGTGTTGGAAAGTAAGCTCGTTTTCTCACTTCTACCTTCTCTCCCTTCCCCGCTTCGCTAATTGCGCTGCTGTTGCTGCTGCTGGTGGCATAAACAGACTGAGGAAAAGGAAGGCAAATATCCTCTCTTTTAATTCTTGATCAAAGCTTTTAAAAGTGATTCTGAGCTTGAAACGTGATAAATATAAAGTGGATTTTAAAGCTGGACACTTCATTGAGTATAAAAAGCGAAAACAATGCATATTTACGGGCGTAGTTTTGGACGCATCAGAAATAATTTTTTATACAACAATTTCAAAAGGGTAATAGGACAACTGCATCGAGATAAATACATTACGCTCAGCGGGCTAGTCACTGCTCTCCTTCCCCAGTTATCAGACCGCTTTATAGAACAGTTCTCTATTTACCAAAAATGAATAATAAACGCGTGATTTTAAACGTGTAACAGCGTTGGTTACGACAAGATAAATTATACTGAAGGATAATCAGAGCACTTAATTTTATGTTAACATTTTAAGTTAATTTAAAATAATAATAATAATAATAATAATAATAATAATAATAATAATACTTAAAAATATCGTGTGATTTTTTAAAAAATTGTAAGCTAATTTAAAATGTTTGTATTTTTTTTATTAATTGGGTTGTTGGTCGGGAGGCTGTAAGATCGAGTCTGGGTGAGGGTTTATTAATTTATAACCATCCGTCGTGTGTCGTGGTTTGGATTCCACGTTAAGCTATAGGTCTAAGGTGGGGCAACACGCTTGACCTTGGTCAGAATAAGAAATTCGACCGAAACCACAACTCAGGATGAAATATATATATATATATATATATATATATTATATATATATATATATATATATATATATATATATATATATATTGGTTGTTAGATAAATGGGTACCATGGGTAGACTAATGGTTAAGACGTTGGGCTGCTGATCGAGAAGTCATGAGATCGAGTCCCGGTGGACATGGTTCGGTTTCCACGTTAAAATGTAGTTCTAAAGCGGAGTGAAGAGCTTGACCTTCGTCAGAATGAACAATTCTTGAGGAAGCAAGATTTGAAACCAAAGTTAAAAACCTAGGTTTAAACCAAATTTAAAAACCAAGATTAAAAACCAAGATTAAAAACCAAAGTTAAAAACCAAAAATAAAAACCAAAAATAAAAACCAAGGTTAAAAACCAAGATTAAAAACCAAGATTAAAAACTAAGGTTATTATGTTTATTAAGTAAACATAGTTCATATTCTGATAATCTCAAATAAACTTTATTTGATTTTACAAATATTTTTTTTATTCATTTAAAAGAAAAATTAAAATAAAAGCATTTAATTTCCGGTTTTTATTTAAAAAAATTATACAGGAATTTTTTCTTTTAAAACATTGCACCAAATAAGACAATGATATCAATCAAATTATATATATATATATATATATATATATATATATATATATATATATATATATATATATATATATATATATATATATATATATATATATATATATATATATATATATAATATATATATATATATATATATAATTGTTATTATTATAGTATTAATAGATGATATTAATAGTAATCACCGGCAAGAAGCTGCAGTGATAAGAAGTTCTGTGCCGTTTGTATGTATGTGGGTATGTGATCACAAGACCACATAACCACACATATTGGGCGTTGATTGGCATCTTGCTTGAGTGCAGCCTTATTATTATTATTATTATTATTATTATGGAATATTATACCCCAAATGAACAGGAAATTCAGAGAAATACCAGAGCAAAAGATTTAGGGGTTGTAATGACAGATGATGCGAAATTTGAAACACAAAGTAAGATAGCAGTAAACAGAGCAAAGAGAATAACGGGTCAGATATTGAGAACCTTTAAACGAAGGGATAGGAATGTAATAATTCCTCTACTGAAAACCCTGATAATACCCAAATTGGAATACTGCTCGGTCTTAACATCCCCATATAAAAAAAAAGACATTAGACAGCTGAGGGGATCCAAAGAAGCTTCACAGCCAAGATCAATGGGTGCATAGAACTAAATTACTGGGAAAGGTTACGCGAACTAGACCTATATTCACTGGAAAGGAGAAGAGATCGATACACCATTATTTACACTTGGAAAATAATGGAGAAATTAGTCCCTAATCTTACTCTGAATCCTATCTCCCCAAACAACGGTGGAAAGTAGAAGCGGTAGACTGTGTCGTATTCCCAAATTGAAGGCGAGACAGGGAACATCCTTAACCCTCAAAGAAAATAGTTTTGTAGTGAGAGGACTAAAACTGTTTAATAAGTTGCGCAAAGACCTAAGAAACACGAAGGGAGTTGCAGTGGAAATGTTCAAAAGAAGACTAGACGCCTGGATCAGAACAATCCCTGATGAGCCCGGCGTACCTGGCTATGTGAGGTGGAATGCGCAAGAATCCAACTCACTACTTCACCAGGCCAACTCGAGAGGAGGGGCGACAACCTTGACCTTCGTGAAATGAGAAATCATCGCGCGAAACCTTTGTAAGGTTGTAAGGTTTTAAGGTTGTAAAGTTTCAAAGGCGAAACAGATTTTAATCGTTTTGGGTCGAAAGATTTTACTTACTTTTTTCTGGTTGATGCCAGAAAACTTGCCTGTGGGCATCAAGGGCATTAATTAATAAAATTAAACACTGACTTCGTGGAATAAAAATATGTTTAACAACTCTTAGACTTAATTAATTTTCAATATTATTATTATATGTACACTATACATGTACAAGATATAGTATCGGTGTAATTATATATTATGCAGGAAGGAGGGGCCAAGGGCGAGTGCCCGTAAAATCGCCCCCACCCCTTATAGAGGAAAAAGAGCCTAAATCAAGGTTCAAGGTTTTCCAGATGCCTGGACACTCTACGTTTGAAAATTGTTCCAGAGTTGACCGGTTCAGTGGATGGAAGACTGAAAATACCGATTAACCCTTGCGTTTGAGATTTGGACAGGAAAGGAATAGGAATGTGTCAAAAGTCTGGTACTGCTTACTCTCCATAAATGAGAAAACATGCAGTTGGAGAGTGCAGAAGAAGAGTGTCCGTTATAATACTGATAGTAAAGAGAGAGTGAGGTAGCAGTGCGGCGAAGAGAGAGGGATTGAAGGCAGCCAGTAAGAGGAGGGGAATTCATGACAAGAAAAGCCTTTGATTCC
>JAJOZX010006988.1:192500-232500 GCA_023014485.1 Bathynomus jamesi | reverse complement strand
AAAAGTTCCTTAAAATGAGACAATGAAAAACCATGAAAATTATCAACTGAGCTAAAAACCCTATCCAAAATAATGGCAATAGTTTCAGATACAGGTACATTCGTGAAAAGCGACTTTACATCAAAACTGACAAAAAACTTTTTTGAATCGAAGTTTTTACCAAGGAAGTCTTTTTGGAATTCAAACGAGTTATTTATAGTGTAAGCATTTTTCGCAAAGGGGGACAGGAGACGAACAACAAATTTTGCCAATTGAAAGGTGGGTAAGTTATACGAAGCTAAAATAGGACGGAGAGGTGTTCCAGCTTTATGGATTTTAGGCAGACAGTATAATTGAGCAAGATTAGCACCAGATGCGAACAAAGTTTTTTGTCAGTTTTGATGTAAAGTCGCTTTTCACGAATGTACCTGTATCTGAAACTATTGCCATTATTTTGGATAGGGTTTTTAGCTCAGTTGATAATTTTCATGGTTTTTCATTGTCTCATTTTAAGGAACTTTTAGAATTGGTCTTCAAACAATGCTATTTCACTTTCAACAATAAGGTTTACCAACAAATTGATGGAGTAGGGATGGGATCACCTGTCGGACCGTTAGCAGCTGATTTTTTTATGACTCATTTAAAAGTGTAATTTTTAGACAATCTCCCACTCATCTCAAGCCAATTTTCTATCGACGCTTCGTTGATGATTCGATAGCAGTCTTTGATAATGCGGTACAAGCGCAACAATTCTTTAACTTCCTAAATTCTTTGCACCCCAATATAACGTATACAATGGAAACTGAGCAAAATGGCTCCCTCCCCTTCTTAGATCTTTTAATTTCGAAAAACGGTGATTCTATTACTACATCAGTTTACAGGAAGCCCACTTTCACTGGTTTGGGCATGAATTTTTTTAGTTTTACTGATTTCAACTATAAGATGTCTTGTATTAAAACTCTCCTGTTCAGAGGATATAATTTGACCTCTAGTTTTACCTTACTTAATGATGAATTTAATAATCTAAGATCATACTTTACTAATAATAGTTTTCCTGTTCAATATGTAGACAAACTAATTAGATCCTTCTTAAATAGTGTTTATAGCCCTCAACTTCCATGTATTACAGTGCCGAAGGATATAAAATATTTCTTGGTACCTGAAATGGGTCCTTTGAATAAGGAATTTAAGCTTAAATTTACAAAATTGTTAAGGAAATTTTTTTATCATACTGATTTCCGCATCATATTTATTAATAAAACGTCTTTAGGTAGCTTTTTCTCAGCGAAGGATCGAACCCCTGACTCGTTGCGTAGCGGTGTTGTATATTTATTTACCTGCCCTAGGTGTCTCCTTGGGAATTACATTGGCAGCACTGTTCGCTCTCTCAGGGCTAGATTTTATTCGCATATGGGAATAAGTGGCCGAACAGGTAAAATTTTAAAAACTAGAGGTTTCGAGGATTCGCGAACACAGCATAGAATGTAAAATTGATGTCACTTTAGACAATTTTAAAATTCTTGGTTGTAATACTTGTCCCAACTCACTAAGAATTTTGGAATCGCTTTTCATCAAAACATTGTCCCCGAGTCTAAATGTTGACTCATCCGCCGTCCCCCTCAATTTGCTATGATCCCTCCTCCTTCCCAATTCCTTATAATCCCCCCTTCCCCAATCGCCCTCGCCATCTTTTGTTTTCCCGTATTGCCTCGGCTCAATTCAGTTAGCCTCGGAAACTGCAGTGTAAGGTAGTTA
The DNA here is from genome assembly GCA_023014485.1 of Bathynomus jamesi. Lineage (NCBI taxonomy): Eukaryota > Metazoa > Arthropoda > Malacostraca > Isopoda > Cirolanidae > Bathynomus > Bathynomus jamesi. The sequence continues at coordinate 230,766 of JAJOZX010006988.1, read as the reverse complement.
GTTTCATTATTCCAGTGTACTATGTTAATTTTTCCAGTGTATTAATTTCACATTTACTATATGTATTTAAAAATAGCTTCTTAATTTTTATATGTAAATCTGTATAACTTAGAATTTAACCCTCTTTTCTCAGTCTTTAAAATTTGTCTTCATGAATAGGTTATAGAAATTTTCTGTTTTGTTTTTCATTCAATATTGATTTTAATTTCACATTGTTATTAAACAGCCTGAAGATGAGCGTATTGCTCGAAACGTTGCATTAAAGAAGACTTTTCATGGCATTTACATTTCTCCTTGTCATTGGATTTCTCCTAAATATTATATATATATATATATATATATATATATATATATATATATATATATTATATAATTATATATATATATATATATATATATATATTAATATATATATATATATATATATATATATAATATATTATATATAAATATTATATATATATATATATACAGGGTGGGCGGAAAGTAGCTCCCTATTTTGGATTGGTAAAAAAATACGTATATTATTCATTTATTTCAGAAAAATAATATGAAAAGGTAGGCATACATGGTAGGTTTTCTCTAAAATTCAATGTGGGCTCCAACTCTTTCCACCAGCTTCTGGAGCCGCCCAGGAATGGCGTCCACTGACTTTAGCAGGAACTCCGGCGGGATGGAGGACATGACTTCCCGAATTCGGTCCTCCAGTTCTTCCAATGTCCTCGGTTTGGTGCGGTAGACTTCTTCCTTTACCCACCCCCAAAGAAAGAAGTCGCACGGTTACCGCTGAAAAACGGCAAAATCGGTTCAGTGTAACGGTGTGGTGTGGTATGACCTCAGATCAGGTTGTGGGCCCGTTCCTTCTGCGCAACACCATGAATGCTGAGCGGTACCTTGCTATGTTGCGAAACGAGGTCTGGCCGGTTGTCAGCACATGGGAGAACATCGACGATCTGATATTTATGCAAGATGGCGTCCCTCCGCACTTCGCTCTTGTTGTCCGTGAGTGGCTGGATGCCCACTTCCCTGGGCGTTGGATGGGTCGTCGTGGTCCACATCAATGGCCAGCCAGGAGCCCCGACTTGACACCGTGCGACTTCTTTCTTTGGGGGTGGGTAAAGGAAGAAGTCTACCGCACCAAACCGAGGACATTGGAAGAACTGGAGGACCGAATTCGGGAAGTCATGTCCTCCATCCCGCCGGAGTTCCTGCTAAAGTCAGTGGACGCCATTCCTGGGCGGCTCCAGAAGCTGGTGGAAAGAGTTGGAGCCCACATTGAATTTTAGAGAAAACCTACCATGTATGCCTACCTTTTCATATTATTTTTTCTGAAATAAATGAATAATATACGTATTTTTTTACCAATCCAAAATAGGGAGCTACTTTCCGCCCACCCTGTATATATATATATATATATCAAAGCTATTGACTTCTCCTTAGGGAACCGGAGCTTACAGATGAAAAGAAGGATCAACACAACGGCAAACATTTTCATTTATTTGTACATCAGACGTTTCGACAAATCTTTTGTCATCATCAGTGAGTTAAGTCTTAAAACCTTAAAACAAAATTGAAAAGTGAAAGTTACATCAATACAATATTAAGACCATTAAAATTAAAACCTTAAAGCAAAATGAAAATTGCATCAATACAAAATTAAAAACATTTAAATTTCATCACTATAAAAACTAAAATTTTAGTTTTTATAGTGATGAAATTTAATTTAATTTTAGTTTTTATAGTGATGAAATTTAAATGTTTTTAATTTTGTATTGATGCAATTTTCATTTTGCTTTAAGGTTTTAATTTTAATGGTCTTAATATTGTATTGATGTAACTTTCACTTTTCAATTTTGTTTTAAGGTTTTAAGACTTAACTCACTGATGATGACAAAAGATTTGTCGAAACGTCTGATGTACAAATAAATGAAAATGTTTGCCGTTGTGTTGATCCTTCTTTTCATCATTCATATATATATATATATATATATATATATATATATATATATATATATATATATATATATATATATATATATATATATATATATAGGGTATAGTTTAAGGTAGTAAAATTAAGGCTTTGTGGGGATAGATCCCACAGCTCAACACAAGTGTTGTGGGATATAGGGAGGCAGCGTCTTGGGTTAGGGGATACTCTCTGTCCTTACACACCCCATTTAAAGAGATTCCTCTGCCGAGCGGTGCCCCCCATAGTACTGTGAGGTATTGAAAAACTCATGATCTTCACTTGCCCCACAAACACCTTTAAATGGGAGACCCATAATGGGTGCACACACATTTCTACATTACTGTACAGTCTTTACAGCCACACCTACACTTTTCCTCGTAAGTGTATATATTGTAATGTATATGGTTGTAAATTTGACTTGGTCCGCAATCGATATGAACCGTGACTTAATGGATACCATAATGAAATTGACTGGATTCTTTGGATCTGATATATTTGCATGTCCGTTATATAATAGATATAGAGTGTAACATATTTGTAGATAGTAGTCTATTATGACTTGATCCTCTGGATCGAGAGATTCTATCTTTAGTTTTAAATCGATGATTAATTATTTTTAAATTGATAATGTATATGGTTGTAAATTTTGACTTGGTCCGCAATCGATATGGACCGTGACTTGATGGATACCGTAATGAAATTGACCGGATTCTTTGGATCTGATATATTTGCATGTCCGTTATAAATAGATATAGAATGTAACATATTTGTGGATAGTAGTCTATTATGACTTGCTCCTCTGGACCGAGAGATTCTATCTTTAGTTTTAAACCGATAATTAATTATTTTTAAATTGATAATTATTTAGTTTCGTAAAAATTGGTCGTTGCCAATTTACCCGCAGTTTTTAAATAAGTTTCTTATGTTCTTGTGGTTCGGAACCCACGTAAAATTGTAGGTCCCCTCCGCCACCACGGAGGACATACACAATACACGATTACGAACACAGTTAGGTAGACCAGCCATGAGTGGATCCTAGGGTCTTTGTTGGTCTGAAACATTATAACATTATAACATTATATAATAAATAAATACTGTATATATATATATATATATATATATATATACACAGACAGTGCATGGAACAAGGAACTCTTCTGGGATAATTAAATCCACTATAGTCCGAATAAGTAGTGGTAAATGACAAATACCATAGTTTTTCTTTTTCATGATGCAAGCCCGACGTGGGCAACGGGTCTCTCGCAAAGAGGTCCCATAAATATAGCTTCCCTCACCAGCTATCTGCAAAGCAGACAGGATCCAGCTTTGGGACATGGATCTAGGGTTTTAAGCAGCCTAGCCCCACTACATTTAGAATCTCAATATAAGAAAAAGACTCGTTGCATTCACGTCGGATTGAATAAATCAAAGAAAAAGGGGTAACTATTATATTTTTAGCCAAAACCAAAACTTAAACCTCAACTGGCAGAATTGAGCGTCCACTTTTCAAGGCACATAACATGTCCGTTTCATGATGGGAATGAACTCAGAATGGTTTCCTGAGTTTTTTATGATACACACAGACAGTGCATGGAACAAGGAACTCTTCTGGGATAATTAAATCCACTATAGTCCGAATAAGTAATGGTAAATGACAAATACCATAGTTTTTCTTTTTCATGATGCAAGCCCTAGATCCATGTCCCAAAGCTGGATCCTGTCTGCTTTGCAGATAGCTGGTGAGGGAAGCTATATTTATGGGACCTCTTTGCGAGAGACCCGTTGCCCACGTCGGGATTGCATCATGAAAAAGAAAAACTATGGTATTTGTCATTTACCATTACTTATTCGGACTATAGTGGATTTAATTATCCCAGAAGAGTTCCTTGTTCCATGCACGGTCTGTGTGTATCATAAAAAACTCAGGGAACCATTCTGAGTTCATTCCCATATATATATATATATATATATATATATATATATATATATATATATATATATGTTTCAGAACTGACTCAAAGTTTAAGATTCTTAACCTTTATGTAGAATTAAATGGATGGATACATGAATATATGATGTATCGTTACAGTTATTTAAGATAACATAATGCAGCAAACGAAATTGAGACTCTCATGTGTCGTATTTTGTGGTATCCAGAGCTGGGCAGTATTTAAATACATTTGTATTTAAATACGTATTTAAATACATTTGTGTATTTAGAACTGTATTTATAAATACATTGTTTTTCATGTATTTAAATATAGTATTTAAATACTTTAATGATTATTTAAATACAATGTATTTAAATACTCAAAATATAAAAATTTAAATACTTTTACTGGTTTAATACACGTTCTGTACTAGCACAGTACGACGCGTCGACAGTGTAGTACAGCATGGTTCATGTTTCATCGTGTCAGTTCAATCAGTTGTGTGCCACTCTTAGTCGAAAGCGGTTGATTTCTTTATCGTGTGCGTGTCATGGCTTGGAACTCCGAAACTCAACGAGGAGTGGTAAAAAGCATTTTAATCCGTGCCGCCACTACTGTCGACCAAGACCCGCAAGCAGATGACAATACATCTAGTGGTGCATCGGACGGCGATGAGTACTTTGGCTTCGCCCACAACTCTTCGTCTTCGAGGTCCTCTATTGCACCATCTGCAGACATGAATGTATTGGCATTTCTACAAGATTCCGATCGGACCATCAACAGTTTGGGAAAACATCCTCTCATAAAAAGACTGTTCCTCCGCTTTAACACGACATTACCATCTTCGGCACCGGTAGAGCGAATATTCTCATTCGCGGAAATCACTTTGACTCCCAAAAGAAACTCTCTTTCAGACAAAACTTTTGAAAGATTGGTTTTGATCCGCAGCAACCGTGAAATAAAAGAGAATTCGTAAGGTGCCTTATGTTTATGTTTACGTCTTATGTTTACGTTTATGTCTCATCTACTCATTAATTGTTACTCATTTTGCAATGATATAATGAATATAATATGTCACTGGTTGAACATCGTAAGTTCTAAGTTTTTTGTTTTTGTTTTGTTCTAAAAAGGGAAATATATAATCGGAAATTAGATTGTACTATTTCTTTATCCTTTATCAAGTATTTTATATTGTTGTTACTCATGAATTAGTGAATGCATATGTTAAAATTTGTATGTATTTAAAATGTATTTACAAATGTATTTAAATACAATTGATGTATTTTGTATTTAGTATCTAAATACATTCGCAAAATGTATTTAGTATTTAGTATTTAAATACATTTCTCCCATGTATTTAATATTTAGTATTTAAATACATTCAATGTATTTATTGCCCAGCTCTGGTGGTATCCAATACAAGATGGGTCTAATACGTTTGTACAACAAAATATTAGAATTGCACGTTTTCCTACTTACGTATTTTCGAAAATTTTCAACAGTTTTGGAAAGCTCGAGTTCATTGTACCATTGAACATGCACACTTGTTCAATGGGGGTTCAAATCAGGTATCCTGGACGGCCAATCTCGAATTTCGACAATGTTCTCCTGGAGCCAGGTTTTTGTGTTTTTGGAGTCGTTATCTTGGTGAAAGACCCAATCAACATGGTTTCGTGAAAAACCTAAATGTACTACTGTTTGTCAGTGATCCTTTGAATTCATCGAATCTGTCCAGTGTTCAGTGCCCGTAATGGAAAACCAAGCTTATAAGCCATAATCGATCGAGTACCCCCACTTTATATTTTTAGCAATGCATTGGAGAGAACTACGACGAATGCATTGTTGACTATTATTTTTCATCCAGCTGCACTTGATCTCATTGTTCCAAAGCACCATAGGTTCACTGTTCCACCGTTCAGTCCTTTTGCTCTTTGCTCTTTTTTGCTTTTTCGCTTGGTCCGTGTAGTGATTCCTCACTTCACAGAGGTCAAGCTTGTTTCCCCATCTCTCTTTTTTCATGATAGAAAACTCTCTCTCTCTCTCTCTCTCTCTCTCACTCTCTCTCTCTCTCTCTCTCTCAAAATTTCTAACTTTTTTGTTTTTCCTGCACTAAACAGAAGAAAAAGCTAAAAACCATTTAAAATTTAAGTTTTTTTAAAACCCATATCGATATTACTTCAAGATTAACCAAAAAATCCACCGACTGCATCAATATAACGTTCAACTTTTGTCTTCTAAGAACGGAAAACACTTTCCAGATGTTATATCGTTGACTGCTCTTTTGATTCTGTCATTCAGGTCATCCATATTTTGAGGGTTGGAAAAGTAAACAGTACTTTTAAGTGCTTTTAACATAGACAGGCACATTTTGCATATTGCAAAATAAAACGTTGTTTGCATAGTGCAAAGTCGTACTCATTCATGCGTAATATTCCATCTATGGTACCCCAGAGTTGCATCAGATAATTTGAACGGAATCCTGGTCATTAGCTCGAGTGCAGGAGGGTTAATATGTAAAATGCCTCTGGGCGCAAAAAGCTTTACGAGTTTCCTCAGACGATGAAATATCCGTCAGGTTGTATTAACTTCTATCCCGTCGGAGCACAGTAACTAGCTTTCTCACCTTCTACTCAAGCTGTAGTAGGTTCGAATCTTGGTGGAGTAATTTTGCATTATGTAAAGTGGTGCGCATTTATACATGACATCCCATATATATATACACACACACACACACATACACACACACACACACATATATATATATAAACCTTTGAAAATGTGAAATATTTGAATAGTAAATGAAATAATTATGTGGTTTCTACATTTCCTCGAAATGTAGCGCGTTTGTGGAACCTTAAAATCCTTCCTATCTTAATAAATCTTTGAATCATTGTTTATTTTCTGATCTGTTATTGCATATTGAACATTTTTTACATTCAAACGTTGAAGTGTGTAAACATAAAACATAATTTCAATAAGCATAAATCTTTATGAAGCGGTATTACGTTTAAATTTCACTTTGTGTCCTGCTTTGTACAAAATATTTCCAATTTGCCACTTATAAATAGAGAATGAGACGGAATAGCTATAATTATATGACTGTTGATGTTAATGGTCAGTAAAACTACTGTAAAGTCTTAAACTGCAGAGTGAATTGCTGTTCACTGCAATAAATTGTTGCATATTTTTTATGATTTTATATATATATATATATATATATATATATATATATATGTGTGTGTGTGTGTGTGTGTGTGTGTGTGTGTGGGTGAGCGTGTGGGGGCAACAAGCATGACCTCTGTAAAATGAGGAATCATCGAACGGAAGACTTAATATATATATATATACTGTATATGTAAAGAACGACGCTTGTGTAGAAGAGCGTTCCGCACAAGATGAGGAGGGAGAACGAACAACACACAGTATAATTAATGTAAAGAACGACGCTTGTGTAGAAGAGCGTTCCGGCAATGATCCCGGGTTCGATTCCCGGGGGGCACCTCATTTTTCATTTGTTCGTTCTCCCTCCTCATCTTGTGCGGAAAGCTCTTCTACACAAGCGTCGTTCTTTACATTAATTATACTGTGTGCTGTTTGCAGTTAAAATGTGTATATGTACGGCATGCGAAGGTGCCCCCTCAGGGCATTGGTTTCTGCTCGTATGTAGGAGAATTACGACTTCTGTTTGATCGAGGTCCATGGTGTAGTGGATAGCATATCTGACCGGCAGTCGGATGATCCCGGGTGGTACCTCATTTTTCATTTGTTCGTTCTCCCTCCTCATCTTGTGCGGAACGCTCTTTTACACAAGCGTCGTTCTTTACATTAATTATACCCACGCCTCTCAAACTAGGGGTCGCGTAAATATTATTGGGGTCGCAGAAACATTTGAAAATATTATTTTTTTCATAAATATACAGTGTTAGTACCTATTGCTTTTATGACATTGAGTGAAGGGTCGCGAAAAAATTTGTCTGATCCAAAGGGGTCGCAAGTGAAAAAAGTTTGAGAAGTCCTGAATTATACTGTGTTGTTTGCAGTTAAAATGTATATATATATATATATATATATATATATATATATATATATATATATATATATATATATATATATATATATATATATATATATATATATATTATCACTATGATCAATGGAAGCATATATAACCAGAGTGAAGAAAATTTTAAGTAATTCAATGATCTCTGTATATTCACGGTAGTTAAACTATTCATGGTTACTGGGTGAAACTGCATGATTATGAAACTGGAGAATAGTGTTTATAAATGTTAATAAGTTATTATTATTAATAATAGTATTATTAACTGTTCAAATGCAGAGATTTCAGCTGCGCAAACTACCGCATTTCTGAATGGTTTGTAACTCATAAAATAAAAATGCTTGAGCACTTATTAACTAATAATGATGTCCATTTGATAGAAAAATTAAGGTTACATAAGGGTAACTCGTGGGAAATAATTTTTTAGGTAAACTAAAATGAAGGGTTAATAAGTCATTTTTATATAACTTTGATTTAACCCTTTAACGCCGAACGTTTTTGTAGGGTTAAGTCTAAATGCGTGTATTTGAAACGGTACATATTCGACCCAGTCGGCGATAGAGGGTTAAAAAGTACCCGACCCTAAAATTCTTTTATGTGCAATGTCGTTCTCGGGAAATTAATTTTTTGTACCATTGCGATATTAATATGAAGGCAGTCGAGGTAGTTCAGAATTCTAAAGAATGCGAATTAAGTATGAAATCAGGGATCACTTGAAGATCAGGGCCGCCTTCGTTAGTTAGCCTTACAAGGCAACTAACGAAAACATCACGACTTAACGGACTGCTCGCTACGCTGAATTCTACCTCAACATCTCGTCGATTGAATCTTGCTCTGGCAAAGGTGGCAAAGTTGGAGGGAAATTTCTTTACCACTCGTCGATTGAATCTCGCTCTGGCAAAGGTGGCAAAGTTGGAGGAAAATTTTCTTTTCCCGGAGAATCATTTCTCGCCCGCTTTTGCCTGCCCAGAATCACTACCCGCAAGGGAATAAGAGTTCATCTCGCTCAGGCAGACTAATTCGAGCAGCATTGAATTCGCTTGGACCCCGAAGACAAGACAACGCTTCGTTTTTCTTCGCCGAAGTGCACGCGACAGTAGTATTGGCTGCTAAAAGTATAAACCCAGGACATCGCAGAAATAAGACACTACTTCTATTTGAGCGCGTTCTACGATAGTATGTGTCTTCACTAGAGACCCAGGGCTTGCTGGGGCCAAGCCGGAGGGGCAGGTTGGGGGGTTTCACTAGAACCCGTCTATCGATGCGTGCATCAATAGGATCTGACGAAGGAGGTCTGAGGCTTAGCCCGCTGCAGACCAGATCAGGGTTCGCTCGAACTGCATCCAGAATTGCACTCGAACTTTGGCATGACATCACCTCTCGGGGGAAATGCATGTCAGGGCTAGAGGTTTCCCAAGACCACGGTGCGACTCTAATCACCCCGTCTCCGTGTATGGAAACTGCAATCCTGATAACCAAGCCTGAGGGGAGGCGGCGCTCATAAGTCCGCCATGAGTCATCCCCCTCAGGAGATGCGGCCAGAGCCCATATCATACACCACCATTCTCACCCCCCCCCCTCCTTCCCGATGGCCAACCCCTGGCGACCCCTATCTCGCGACACATTTTACAAGATGGCGACCGCAACGCCCCAAAAACAAATGCGAATAAAAATCAAAGCAACATCTAAGAAAGCAACGAGAAGCTACATCATCTCAGAAGTTTTCACGAAGGCACGCGTGCCCTTCATCCGAATTTACGGTGAGCACCCTACGTTCACCGCAGTATGCAGGGAGGAAGACGCGTCGAAGCTTCTGGCGCCTGAAACTAAAGAGTCGCTTCGTAACGCGGGCATACAAATCCAGGTGCCCCCTAATATCAGAGCCAAGAGCTCTGTCTTTATGAGAAAACTCGACCGCCACATCGGAGGCCGGACTAAGGAAGAAATAAAAGAGGAATTAGAAAAGGAGAACACGTGGGCTAAAGTTGAAGAAGTCAAAAATCAGAGACTTCACCCACGTCGTTAAAGTTGAATTTAAGACCCCCGAGATGGCGCACAAAGCAGCGGAATCAGGATTGTTACTATTCCAGATGTTCGTGACCCCCTCTCAGATCACCGTGGACGAATTTATAACTGTCCTGACTTGTTTTAACTGCTATAAATTCGAGGAGCACCCATCGAAGGACTGTCCCACCAAGAACATCACGGTCTGCTGCGAATGCGCAGCAGTGGGACATAAGTGGACCGAATGTAAGGCCACAAAAAAGAAGTGTATCAACTGCCACGGCCCGCACCGCACACTGGCAATGGCATGCACGAAGAAGAAGGAGGCCATCCGACTGAGGAAGGAAAAAACTCAGGAGGACTCGGCCGTAAAAGAGCTGCAACCGTACAGAGCTGCAGTCAAACAGTCCCTCGAGGAGGCTCGCTCCCACCTCAGTCCCACAGAAATCGTGCCTGAAAATTCCAACAGCCTGACCCTACTGACATGCGTCATTCACGCTCATCTCCTCAATATGGGCACCCCAGGCACATACTCGAAACACCTAAATGACATGCTCAGAAGAAACAGCATGCCGGAAGTCAACGCCCCCGACGATGTCCCCTCGGCATCTATCTTCGCGGCACGACTTCCAGAAAGGACAAATGCCACCCCCGACGAATCAGACAGTGAATCAGAACCTGAGCCCGAACTTGTACCCGAACCCGTCTCTGCCCCAGTATCAGATAGCGAAGCGGAATCTTCCACGGATGCCCCACGACCCGCCGCACTCGTGCGGGAATACGGGAGGCACAAAAAGTGAAGCCCCCAACCGGGCAAACCTCTTGCCCCAAATCTCCTGAGAAGCCGAACTCTGAATCCTCTAAGCTGAGCTCGAATACGCATCCTTGCTTCTAAAGCAAGTTTGTTACTAGTTGCTAGGATCTAAACGCTTTTCAATCGCAAGTTATACCCTAAAATAAAAACAAATTAGGAATATATTAGAAACTTCTTAGAAAATTTCTTACTTCCAGTAAAGTCACGTGATTACCAGTCAACTGGCCAATTAATTTTTGCACATTTACAATATAGGTTATTAGAATATAAAAATGATCAGGGCCCCAGCTTTCGTTAATTAGCCTTATAAGACTAATTAACGAAAATATCACGACTTAACCTAACCAGTCGTCGAGGGCGTACAGTTGACCTAACGATTGGTTAGGTTAAATCGTGATATTTTCGTTAGTTAGCCTTATTAGGCTAACCAAAGAAGGTTGGGGGGGCCCCTGATCTTCAGGTGATGCAACATAATTAATAACTTAACAAAAAAGAAAAACGTTTGAATCATATTTTATAATGAAATTAAAAGACAAATATTAACATTCTTTCTAGATTCACTATATTTTTCTTTTATCAGGGGTAACTAATTTATATACAGCCAGCTCGATTTAAAATATGAATAAGACTGTCAGCCATCTATTTATTTATTTATTTACTTTAAAATATGTATTTAGTTGCTTATTTATTTATTATATATTTAGCTTCTATAAACTAAAATACTAATTGAACGAGTTTTATTATTATTTTCAAACACTAGTAATTTCGGTGTAGGAGAGCGTTTGTAATAAATGCAGTGCCTACAATAAAGGTTATATAAATGCAAAAAACTTCACTTTTCTACGTGAAGGTCAAATTATGATAATAAAAACCCACTCTAATAGACAGAGTTTATTTCCACAACAGTTTCGATGCATCCGAAGAGGATGCCAGTGGGCATCGAAACTGTTGTGGAAATAAACTCTGTCTATTAGAGTGGGTTTTTATTATCATAAAGGTTATATACTTATAACAAAATTCATCATCTGTATAGTAATGAAACTTATACACCAAACTGCTTTTATATATAAAGGGTAATCCAGAGAAATGGGACCCAAAAGAAACCCCTGTAACTCTTAAAGTATAAGTCCTTTTATAAAATCATACGCATCATTCGAAAGAGGATAGTTACAAGTTTGTACAGGATTGTATAGGTTTTGACAATACAAGACAAGATAAGATACAAAACAAAATAAAAGTGTTACTTAAAACTAACCCTTCAAGATGACTGCATGGACTGTGGAACAGCTGCGTTTCATAACTGAGCAATATTATGAGCATGGAAGAAGTGTAGTTTCAGCTCAAAGATCTTTCAAGACAAATTTTCAGATGTCAAAATCACCTTCTAAGAAAGTAATCCGTCGGTGTGTCAGAAATTTTTCCCTAACTGGCAGCATTGGAAAAGAAAACCAACTGGAAGAGTGCGCACAGCAAGGATAGACGAGATCATTAACAGAACTCATGAAATTGTACAGGATAATCCTAACATAAGCATCAGACGTGCTTCTCAGCTGTTAGGAGTTGGATATGGAACAACAACACACCGTATATTCAAGCAAAATTTAATGCTCTTTCCATATAAAATTCAAACAGTGCAACAACTAAACGATGGAGATTTCGCACGAAGACGACAATTCTGTCAATGGATCCAACAGAAGGTAAATGACACCACCAATTTTCTAGCAACTTTGATTATGTCAGACGAAGCCCATTTTCACTTGAATGGAACTGTAAACAAACAAAATTGTCGTTTCTGGGCAACAGAAAATCCATTGAATATTACCGAAGTCCCGTTGCATAGTCAGCGTGTAACTGTTTGGTGTGGTCTTACTGCATCTCAGATCATAGGGCCGTACTTTTTCGAGGATTCCACCGGAAACACGGTCACTGTAAATGGTGATTGCTACGAAAAAATGTTGACCGATTTCCTTATTCCTAAATTAAGAGATCTTTTCTAGAAAACCACTGGTTCCAACAACGGAGCTACCTGCCATACCACGAGGAACTGCATGGCAGTTTTGCGTCAAACGCTTCCAGGCGAGTTAATCTCAAGATTTGGAGACGTTGAATGGCCCGCAAGGTCTCCGGATTTTTCTCCCTTAGATTATTATCTCTGGGGATATTTAAAGAGTAGGGTCTACAGAAATAACCCAAGAACCTTGCAAGAATTGAAGGCCGCCATCACAAATGAGATACAGGCCATACCACCGCACACTCTTGCAAAAGTGATGCAGAACTTACAAGCGAGAACACTGGAATGCTTGGCAACTGATGGAGCACATTTGAAAGGAGTCATTTTAAAAAAATAAATATTTCATAATAAACTTGTAACTCTACTCTTTCGAATGATATATAGTTTTTATGAAAGGAATTAAATATTAAGAATATTTGGCTTTTTTTTTATGGGTCCCATTTATCTGGATCACCCAGTGTATATATATATATATATATATATATATATATATATATATATATATATATTAGTGATGTAGGTCACATCCGCATCCGCATCCGCGGAACATCCGCACATTTTCTCGCATCCGCATCCGCGGAACATCCGCACATTTTCTCGCATCCGCATCCGCACTTTGGACTGCGGATGTCGTGCGGATGTGGACCGTTGAGATAAAACGTCATTAATAAGCGGAAAGTATCAAATTCTACTATATTAATAGAACTAGTTCATTGTGCGCAAAAGTGATGCAAGCGACAAGACGAGAGGCTGTTCTTGTATGAAGTTACTCTCTTGCAACCTACTTAGATCCACGTTACAAAGCTAAGTTATTTTCACCTAGTACATTAGAACGAGTTAAATCATCACTTGGCAAAGCAGTTGAAGAGCTTCAATCTCTTGAATCTGTCGCTTCGCCACCCACCAAAAGAATAAAAGTTTCAGTGACAGAACCAACACCTTCAACAAGCAAATCTATCACAGAATCTGTCTCTCAGTTTCTTGAGTCAAGCAGCAATGACGAGACCTACGCGATGTCAAAAGATGTAGTAAAAATGACCGAGAGCTATCACCAAGAAAAACGCCTGGCTGCATGTGACAATCCTATTAGTTGGTGGAAAAATACGCAGAATATCTATCCATACTTGAGTAAACTTGCAAGGAAACATTTAGCCTGTCCTCCAACAAACGTACCAAGCGAGAGATTATTTAGCAGTGCTGGATTAATATATGATGAAAAGAGAAACAGACTGGCAGCAGAAAAGGCAGAAAAATTAATGTTCCTTAAGCATAACCTTCCTATAATTAAGTTTGAACATTAAACGATGAACATCTTAGTTTACTTTATTTTAATTACTCATTTATAAATATGCCTAATAAAACTTTAAACTTAATATAAATAGTTATCAAGCTAATTAAAGATCTCTTTCTATAAGGGTGGAGGTTGGGGAAAGAGGTCGGTGGGGTGCATTTGAGTTGGGTTCACGTCCCGCATCCTGGTAACACAATTATGGTTTCTAATTGTGGCTGAAACTCAACAAAATATAACGAATTTATTTGCAGACGAATTCACTGATTGATTTCTATATTAGTTAGATGCTTGATATTATTTTATATGTTCAGAGAAAAGTACAGCAATTATTGTACAATTAATCAATTATACTACATTATAGCTACAGCTCTCTCTATATAACTTATTATATACGTTAAACACAACAAATCTCGAATATATCCTAAAAAATAACGAAAATGTAGACATCCTCATCCGCATCCGCATCCGCATCGCGATGTGAAAAAAATGACATCCGCTACATCACTAATATATATATATATATATATATATATATAAATTATTTCACGAAAGTAACACGTGAAAAATATTTATGATGAATAAAACCACGAAGGAAAGGAAACACAGAATGGTGCTCAAGCGCTTTCGTGTTCCTGAGGATGTCATTAGACGAAAGCGCTTGAGCATCATTCTGTGTTTCCTTTCCTTCGTGGTTTTATTCATCATATATATATACACAGTAGACGACGGTTAAAATAAACCACTCCGTTACTGCTCTAAAGTTTATTTTAACCGTATGTTTATAATATCCGTAGGTACGCAAATTCACGCAATTTTAGGGTGAAAATAAAGAAAAAAGCAAACAAAAATACTGCATTTAGCATATAAAATATGTACCTTTAACTTACTATATAAAATACAATTCCTTCGAACAAAACAAATAATTCTTTAAACAAAAACAAATATGTATTCCTTTAAACAAAAAAACAAGTATGGATTATTTTCGAAAGTTCGTACTATTCACTGTTTAATTTTTCTTTAATACATCTGTGATTTTGATAGTGTCCTTTTAAGTTCCTTATTATACCCATATCAAGCGGTTGCATGATTGAGGTAGTGTTTTCAGGCAAAAACTCCAACTTAATGTGATCAAGTTTCAAACATTAGTTTACATTAAGCGTAGGCAAGTTTACATTATCAGTCGGATTTTACTCTACAGTATAACCAGGCGCGTTACCAAGGATTTGTTTACTTTATCCGAATGTTTATTTAAAGTGTGTTTACTTTACCCGTCGTCCACTGTATATATATATATATATATATATACATATATTTTTTAATAAGTTGATTATCCATTTTCTGGATATGGCTGGTGCTTTGATTAGTTGTTGACCAGGGAATTTTCAAATTAAGTTAAAAAATTGTTTGAAAAGTTTCTGTTTGATGTAGAATATTAGGAAAAACATTACTCACTAAAATATTTTCTACACTTTACATCTAATGACTACTGCAACGCCTTAATCATATTTTCGCAAAATAATTTTAAGAAGAATTGTAATTACCAAAACATCCTCTGAAGATGGCAGGAGCAATTAAGCGTGCAATTAAGTTTGATTTAGACGAAAGGGCTCAAAGAATTTGTGTTTTTGTTTACCGTATAGAATATATATATATATATATATATATATATGTATAGAAACGACGTAAGTATAGAGGAGTGTTCTGCACACGAGGAAGAGAAATAACGAACAAATGAAAAATGAGGTAACCGCCCGGGAATCGAACCCAGGATCTTCCGATTGCCGGTCAGATATGCTATCCACTACACCACGGGCCTCGATCAGTCAGAAGTCGTAATTCTCCTACATAGGGCAGAAACCAATGCTTTAAGAGGGCACCCTCGCAAATCGTGAATATGTACATTTAACTGCAATGACCACGCAGTATATTAATGTATAGAAACGACGTAAGCATAGAGGAGTGTTCTGCACACGAGGAAGAGAAATAACGAACAAATGAAAAATGAGGTAACCGCCCGGGAATCGAACCCAGGATCTTCCGATTGCCGGTCAGATATGCTATCCACTACACCACGGGCCTCGATCAGTCAGAAGTCTTAATTCTCCTACATAGGGCAGAAACCAATGCCTTGAGAGGGCACCCTCGCAAATCGTGAACTATATGTACATTTAACTGCAATGACCACGCAGTATATTAATGTATAGAAACGACGTAAGTATAGAGGAGTGTTCTGCACACGAGGAAGAGAAATAACGAACAAATGAAAAATGAGGTAACCGCCCGGGAATCGAACCCAGGATCTTCCGATTGCCGGTCAGATATGCTATCCACTACACCACGGGCCTCGAATTTGCGAGGGTGCCCTCTCAAGGCATTGGTTTCTGCCCTATGTAGGAGAATTACGACTTCTGACTGATCGAGGCCCGTGGTGTAGTGGATAGCATATCTGACCGGCAATCGGAAGATCCTGGGTTCGATTCCCGGGCGGTTACCTCATTTTTCATTTGTTCGTTATTTCTCTTCCTCGTGTGCAGAACACTCCTCTATACTTACGTCGTTTCTATACATTAATATACTGCGTGGTCATTGCAGTTATATATATATACAGGGTGTCCCGTAAGTCTGGACCCATAGGGAAAAATAAAATTACAAAATAGTCCAAAAATTTATTTATAATATATATTTTTTTTTTTATTATTATTTTTATTATTTTTTTATTATGATCTTACTCCGCTGGAGTTTTATTTGTGGGGCCACTTGAAAGCCAAAGTGTACGAGGTCAAACTTCAGAACATTTTCCACCTTAAAGCACGCATTTTGGAGGCGTGTCAAGAAATTTCTGCGACTGTGATTCAGAAAGTGCTGTCGCAGTGGAGATTGCGTCTTCAACTATGTGTGCGACACAACGGCGGACACTTTGAACAGATTATGTAATAAATTTTTGGACTATTTTGTAATTTTATTATTTTTCCCTATGGGTCCAGACTTACGGGACACCCTGTATATATATATATATATATATAATATAATATATATATATATATATATATATATATATATAATATTGTGCGTGAACACGTCCGAGTTTTTACAATGATAAAAAACCTCCCTTAACAGGGGTTTAAACCCACGACCTCTTGAATAGAGATCGTAGTGTAGTGGCTAGCGCCCTACTCAAGATGTGGTGGGCTCTAACCCTGTTGGTGCGGATTTCAAAATTACTTGAGAAACATTTGCTACGCCGATTAAATGATTAATTATTTATGGACGTCACGTAATGAGTTTGGTTTCGAACGGTCCCATTCAACTAATCTGTGTATTTATGTATTAAAGGAGACTATATTTAAACACTTTGACGGTAATTCACCTATTTATAGTTGTTTCTAGGATATAAACAAAGCATATATAATACTGTATCACAATATTCCATTTAAAAAAATAGAAGACAGGAATGTCCCACTATAATATGTTTTAAATATAGTGAAATTTTGGCACACTCGCCAAACTTTTACGGCCAGATGAGCTAATGTAGTGTTCGGGCGTTTTGGTTCTTCATGCGGTGTTAAACAAGGCTCCTTGTTCTCTCCTCTGCTGTTTAATGTGAATATTGATGGCTTAATTACTTCTCTTAATGACGTAAGATTAAGATGTTGTGTAGATAACATGAGGATAAATAAATTAGTTTATACAGTTTATGCGGTTATGCATGACATTAATAAATCCTTCAGTTAAAGGTTTGCATCGTTTTTATAAAATTTGCTTGTTATACAGGTTACAGGTGATTAAAAAAAATGTTACCACTTATATGGGGAAGAATTACAGATGTCATCCAATCAATACCACCAGAGATGTGCCTTAAGTGCTCTGGAAGCAACGTTTGACCGCCTTCATACATGCATAGATATCCGTGGACAGCAAGTAGAGACTGTATAAAGCACTGTTTGTATCACAAAAATTGTTTACAAATATACTGGGAATAAAAAATAAAACGCCATATAAGTGTTAAATTTTTTGAATCACCCTGTATTTACAGAACCATGATATTATAACTAAAGTTATACAGTTCCATCCCAATAGCTCAAATCACTCAGCTAGTATTATTTTCAAAGTGAGAGGTGAACCAATACAGCAAATACAAAAATTTAAGTATCTGGGTCAAATTATTACTGGGTTCGTGAGTGACGACTCAGTCATAAGAAAACACTATCGAAATTTCTGTGCAAAAGCAAACATGATTATAAGGAACCTCAGATTCTGTACAAGTGAAACAAAACCACTCGTTCTTGTACTTTCTGCACTAATATCTACGGGCAGGAACTGTGAACTAATTATAAAAAGTCTCTGACAAAACCCTAAATTTGTTTTATAACAGATCTTTCAGATTGCTGCATAGGTTACCTCCAAGATGCTCAGCTTCGCAAATGTTCGCCAACCATAGTGTCTTGGGCCTCTAAGAGGGAACAAGACATGTTCAATATACAGTCTAATGCAAAGGATTCAAAAGTCGGGCAATCCAGTTGTCCAAGTTTTACACCAGTCCGGCTTTGTCTTCTACACTATGGGATTCTTCATATAAAATATTTGTCTATAGTTCCACTTAACGTGGTTATTGGCATTTTCATCAACTGCATTTATTGTTAGTCATCTTTTTGTTTTTTTAGTTTCGTTATTTTTATTTTTATGTTTATTATTTTATTATTATTTTATTATTTTATTATTTTTTTTATACAATCTCGAAGCCTGTGTGCTAAAGTGAATATGACCATAAGGAACTTTCGATTCTGTACAAGTGAAGCTAAAGACACTCTCTTTTGTACTTTCTGCAGTAATATATACGGACAGCAACTCTGGGTGAATTATAAAAAGGTTTTGGCAGAACCCTAAATTTGCTGTACAACAAATCTTTTAGACTCTTACATAAATTACCCCCGAGATGCTCAGCTTCGCAAATGTTTGCTATCCGCAATGTCCCGAGCTTCCCGGAGGTAACAAGACGTGTCATCAATCAATTCAGTGCTCAATACAGTCTAATGAAAAGAATTAAAAATCAACCAACCCGATTATCCAAGCTATCCACGAGTCCTGCCATTTATTCTCTAAGGCCTAAACTATGGAATTCTTGGTACGAAAACGTCTGTCTGTAGCTCCACTTAACTTCGACATTACAGTATTATTTCTAATCAATTGTATATATTTCTATCCTTAGTATATGAACTGTCATTGTATTAATAATATTTGTCATATGGACTATAGTCTGACAATAAACCTTTTCATTTTCATTTTCATTTATTTCATTGCGCCCAGCTGTTCCCAGCTGTTCATCCTTCTACACAACAAAAATTGGTTGGTAGATAAATGGGTACCCTGGTCCTTAGTGGTTAAGACGCTGGGCCGCTGACCGGGAGGTCGTGAGATGGAGTCTGGGCAAGGACTTTGTAATTTCTGTCCGCCCGTGATGGGTCGTGGTTCGGATTCCACGTTAAGTTGTTGGTCTAAGGTGGAGCAACAAGCTTGACCTTCGTCAGAATAAACAATTCTTGCGGAAGGAAAAACCAAGGTTATTACTTCTAATTTTACTTATATTTCAGTCCTTTTTTTTTTTTTTTAGTTTTTTATTATTGACACTTGTACAATGGAAGGTTTTTCTTCCACTAAACATTTCCATTTTTCCATTTCCATATCATCATCATCATCATCGTTTATGGTTTAATTTTAATATAAAAAGGAAAATGGAAAGATTGAAAAAGTAATTATTTTCTCAATTTAATTGATTGCAAAGGTTTGGTAACATCTTTCATCATTAGAAAATTTTGACACTAGAACTAATTTTGGTGCTACTGTAGTATGCGGTCTACCTACGATTCGGCGGTCTACCTTTTAATTATAGCTTCTTATCTTGTTTACTAATTGTTTGTTTACATCCCATTGTCAATCGCCCTTGACGATTGGTTAAGTTTAGTCATGATATTTTCGTTAGTTTTAACGAAAATATCATGATTAAACCTAACCAATCGTAGGTAGACCGCATACTACAGTAGCACCCTAATTTGACTTATTTTTAAACTAACTGGTTAATTGTTTAAATTATATTTAGTGAAAAGGTACAGAGTTTGAAGTGAAAACAAACTATCTAAATAAATCTATGATCCTTACGTGTTTCTTGATCACCTCCACGCCGGTACACTTTATGGATTAACCAGTAAGGTCCATAAACAACCTGTTCAGTTTCGGGAAAAAAATTTGCCTAAAAATATAAAATTTCTGTTACCAAAACTAATAAAATATCGAAAGGAAAAGAGAATATTAACATTTAGTCATTTTTATGCCTTCTAGAAATTTTATGTTTCTTGGCGAACTTTTTTCTCCGAAACTACCAAACATACCTATTTTATCCGCATGTACGATACACAATTATAATCAGGTTAAATTTTTTATTCCTTCGAATTTGTTGAAAATAATTTAACAAACCAGCACCTAAGCAAAATCATGAACTAACTGATCCGTCAGGGATCACTGCCTACCAATAAGACAGGGCTACACTTACAGGAATACACTGTTTACAAATGAGACATGGTTACATTTACAGGAATACACTCTTCTTACTTTGTTGTACAATTCTTCCAGTATAAATGACAAATTAAACAACAGTCTTATAGACGTTCACATATCGCGATCATTACATTGTAAGAGGTTTTATAGTAAATTAGCAGTAAATGACTGTCATTTGTAACGGTATTTTTCCTGTTAAGTCAGAAACAACAGTCGCAATTTGAAATCTGAATTAGGGGGACATTTATCTGAAGGGTTCACTGCTATTTTAACAGTAAAACCATGTGGTCTAAGGTGGAATGACTACATAAACTGTATCTTTACAGTACCTATTAATTTACAAAGTTATCACTGTTATCTTAAAAAACAAACTGAATTTTCATGTTTACAAGTTCACTGTTATTTTAACAGTTAATTTTAACTTGTTAAAAGAGTGCCTGCATCTTGCGCATTTACTTAACAACTGAATCGACAGTTTTTAAATGTTAAATTAGAAATAATATGCAACTTTTTATATTTTAATTTAAATCGACAACTAATACAGTCAAAATATTTTCGTGCATACTGCGCATGCGTATTGCGCATGCAGTCCGTGTAAAATTTATAATAGTAGGTCTTATCTATACTATTTTTATGAATTTTACACGACCCTACTTTATAAGGACGTATCTTCTACACTATATTACGAATCTTTAACGATTATAATTCAATATTTATCATAATAAGTAAAAATTCACTGTTTAAAATGACAATTACATCTGAATATTTTAGAACAAGTTTGAGGTAATATTAATGTTAAATTTACGGTGACTCTTATATCGGAAAGATATTGCCCGGTTAAAATAATGGTATTACAGTATTGTTCCGATAAAATAGTAAAAAATAATTTACCGGTACAGTTAAAATTATTGTAATAAGTTTGAATGTTACGAAGGACTGTTTTTATCAAATTAAAAGACAGTATTAACCTTTTATCAATGTCTGGACTGAATTCAGACTTAACCCTACGGAAACTCAACCATTAAAAGGTTAAAAATGCAAATATTTCCGGGTGATAGAAGAAAATAAAAATAAAAAGTCAGTGTCACAACCACTACTAAATCTTCACTTTATAAAAACCAGTAAGCAGGACCAGAAACTAGTACAACGCTCAGGCCAGACTAATGCGGCTCATTATTATAAATTATTATTTACCATCACTATCAAGAATCGAACCCCGATCTTACTGTCTTTACTTCGCTTATAGGAAAACGATGTTATGCCCTGAGCTAAGAGTACTGGTATTTGTACATGATGAAGGGGGAAATACCAGTAAAACTAACAGATTTAAGTAAAATCTTAGGAGCAAATATATTAATAAAATATCGTTAAAATAACACTTTTTTTGCTTCATAAAAAAATCGCTTAGTAATTATTCATTCTCATATAAATTATTAACAGTAAAATGACTTCCAGTCATTAAAGTATATATGAACGGCTTGAACGCACAGAAGTTTATTGAATTTAACAGGTAAAGTTTTAAAAGCACTACAGT
This sequence comes from Bathynomus jamesi, assembly GCA_023014485.1. Lineage (NCBI taxonomy): Eukaryota > Metazoa > Arthropoda > Malacostraca > Isopoda > Cirolanidae > Bathynomus > Bathynomus jamesi. The sequence continues at coordinate 208,600 of JAJOZX010006988.1, read as the reverse complement.
TACATCCGGTAATCGACATTTTGTCGACGTGACATTCTATCGATAAGTTTTTGGGAGGTTAGGCATGTGTGAAGTTAGGTTAGGTTAAGTTGGATTAGGTTAGGTTAGGTTAGTTAAATTGTATGTGTGTGTGCTTGTGTGTGTGAGAGAGAGAGAGAGAGAGAGAGAGAGAGATAAGAGCGTTCTCCTATATATTACATATAACCAGCCTGAATCATTGAGAGAGAAAGAGGAATATACCGTCCGTACGAATTAATTCTTGACTAGTTTACCAGTTTAGGGTACTTTTTAAAAGTCAGCTAGCTCTTATATTATTAAAACGTAACTTCTGTGATGTTCACAAGACTTAGGCAGGAGTAGACGCACTTATAACACCTTTAATCATATTAATTTATTTATAATTTTTACTCCCTCCTTCTCAAAAATAATTTAATTTAAAATTTTGTTTCACTTTTTAATTATGATTTTAATTTTAGGGTTAATTAAAAAAATAGGAGCTATTGAAGAATAGGGATCCCAGCCTTCTCATTTTTGGCTGTTTATTTTTCTTTATCTTTTTTAAGCAACATAAATTATTTATTAACTTTGATTAACCTTGGTTTTGGTTCTGCCCGAATTGTTCATTCTGACGAAGATCAAGCTTGTCACTCCACTTTAGACCTACAATTTAACGTGGAATCCGAACCACGCCCCACCAGCATCCCAGCGACTTAACCACGAAGCTACCTAGGATACCTTTTTAAATCTACCAACCAATTATATCGACATATTTTTAAATCTATCTTTACAATAATTCATACATTCAAAAGTACAATAAACATTGCAAAGTAAAATGAAATTCCAAAGGTTTAAGAGAAGGAGGAATGATAACTGTATTAACTTAATAACATCCTATTTCAAACCAATTGATTTTAACTACAGAATTATTCAAAAGCCTATATACAGTAAACTCTCTTTATTTCACGGTTCGATATTTCGCTCTATTTATTTCATGGAACCTTAAATTACTCCCTTTTTTTTAATATAGTACGGTCTAAACACTATTTTGCAGTAATATATAGAACGATATATCGCGAAAGCAATATTTCGCGGTAATTCTCGGTTCCAATCTCGCGAAATAACGAAGGTTTCCTGTACAGTAGGCCCTATATGCCTACATTTTTTTTCTTATATCTTTGCAAGAAGCGAAAAATTTTGCAGCGATGCAAAATGGCCATTTGGATGGGTACTCTACCCTCATTGATACTTGTGCAAGGAATATTTCGAAGTTATTCCAATGTCCGCCATGTTCCGAACGCCAGAATCATGCAGGTAACACACATAAAAAATTTCTAGAAACCTCCCAGCGGACGCCTGAGTTCAACTCGAACAGCAGAGAACCAGCAAGCGGTCGAAGAAGCGTTTTCTGGTATAGTTTGACAAAATCCACCAGGTGTACATAAAATTGGGAATAACAGATGCTCAAAAAGTACATTAAAATGAAACTACGAGAAGCAAATAGTACGTTAATTACATGATGTGAATAAAGACCAAGGATTAAGATACAAAAACATTGTTCAAAGTTGCTAATGAAGTTGTGTTAGTATTGAATAAATGGGAGTTGTTTGAAGGCCAGAAAAAAATTATAATAGCATTATCTATCTATCTTCTTTCAAATATAAATTTTTAAAACTTTTTTAAGCTAAGCATGAACTTTTTAGTCACCCTGTACAGGCATGAGAGAATAGAGAGAAAACGGGAGAATAGTAATTTATATGGTTCTAAGTATGGTTACAGTTAAGTATGGTTACAGTTAAGAACAAACGACTACATGATTGTGCTATGAAAGCAGGATACGGTTGAGGTATCCGGTGTGGTGCCCCTCTTTTTTAAGACCCAATGAGGGTATATGGTACGATACCCCTGATTGCTCAGACGGAGCTATAACTGTAACAATTTACCTGTCTGGTTACTTCTAAACGACTGTATAATTCTCTCTCTCTCAAAATTTTAAATAACTGTTCTTGTTTATATGAAAACTTAATCGTTATTTCATTATTTTATACTTATTCAACAACTGAAAGCCAAAAAGGGAAAGTCTGCTACATGCCGTTTCAGGAACATGGCATGTAGCAGACTATTTGCCCTTTAATTCAGCCTCTCAATTTCGCCAAATGACACTATTTACTGTGTTTTGTTTACACAATACCTCTATTTACTACAATTTTTAAAGACGTTTCAGCTTGTATTTTAAAATAAATTGTAATTTTGTTACTTTATTTTGCAATTTTTCGTTTTGTTTACCATTAAAAGTTAAACAAATTAATGTGACGGTTGTAAAAATTGTGGAGATTACATTGAAAACGCAAACTTGTCCAATGGACATTTTTATTCTATAACATTGCGTCTATCTGGACAGTAAAAATATGTCAGATGACATAGTAAATCCTGTCCAAACTAAGTGCCCAACTGAGTAGGTTTATCGAAATTACCTTGTCCCAGGACAGGACAATACATTGTCAAGATTGACGAGGTTTTGTAATTGCCTTTCATTTATGTCACCTCGTAGAACTTTGGTTTTTACATTTATGTTTTAAATTATGGTATTAATCGTAAGACTGGTTAAAAGCATTAACTCCTTTACTAATAAATATAAACATGTCATACCACATTTATGAAACACCATTTTTTATGGACAAGTTACCTTTCGTTTTCAAAACAAGAAGTTCTACACAGCTATTAAATAATTTTTTAAAATTTTTAAAAGAAAATTGCAAATTATTATACAAAAATTAAGAATTGCAAAATTATTTACTTTGGTTTATTTACTTTTTATTTGGACGAACTGGTATTATATATTTTTTATAAAAGAGTGGTAACTAATTTATTTTTATATTTACATACTGTAGATATTCCGTGTTCAAATAAATAATTAATTAGTACTGTTTATATAAACAGTTGATTTTTAGTGTTAATACAATTAATGTTAAATACTTTGGTACTTTCCTGTTATCCCGGACCCCAGACTTTTTGCCAGATTCGGACGCCACTTGCCAGATTGCCAAATTTCATTGCCAAACTTTTTTTTAAATGTTAAGTAACTAACCTAACCTAACCTAACCTAACCCCTGCTTAGGTTAGGTTAGGTTTGGTTAGTTACTCAACATTTTAAAAAAATATTGGCAATGAAATTTGGCAATGTGGTAAGTGGCGCACAAATCTGGCAAAAAGTCTGGGGTCCGGGATAACAGGAAAGTACCAATACTTTTAATTGCAAATTATCAATTATATTATAAGTTGAACTTTTATACAGGGTGTGAACAAAAACCTACTCCGAAATATAGGTGTATATTTCTAATTTCCAATTTCGGCACACTGAAATATATCAAGTTTTGGCCAGATTTTTTTTCCTAAAATATGTCCAATCTTATACAAACCTGTCCGAAATTTAGATGTATATTTCGAGAAGTTTTCAGACACATTAAAGCATGCCAGAGTTTGACAGTTTTTTTTTTTATAATGTGTCCGCTCCCACCTCACCATGACCAAGAAGTCTCACAAGTTCAAAGTTTGTCAATGTAACAGATTTTTAGGTTGATTCAACATATTTCCATTTTCAGTGTATGCTGTCGAATAATTTCGCAGTTGATATTAGATGTTGTAGGAGAGTGTTATGCCAACTTAAACGCATTCGTGAAGTTATGAGTTTACTATGTTGTCTATTTCACATTACAAATTAAAATTATTGAAGAATTAACATATCATTTGGTTGGAGATTGGACACGGGGTACGAAGACCGAGTTCGCTTCCCACCAACGGCCGACTGGTACTGGGCCGGCTACCTATATACTCTGGAAACTGCTAGGGCACAGTTCACGCCCATTACGCTCTGTGTCGAGGAATAAAACATTTGGATGTTACCCGTTTTAACTATTTTAAGTTAGTTAACATTTTTGTGATTTGATCTAAAATTAACTGTATTGAATATTTGTTAGATTAATTAACGTGGCATTACGAGTCTATCAATTACCTGTATTTTAGGGTTAATTAAATATACAGTTACAGGTATGGAACCCCTCATGAAGTTTCTTGTTCCCTTGATTATAGGTAGGAGTAAGCCTTAAGCCGAATTAATATAAACAGAGTATGTTACATAATTATTATATATATACAGTATATACTGTATATATTGGTCGAAATTGGTTACGTGGGAAATAACTAACCAATCTAAAGCGACACCTAACCTAGTGTACTCCGGTGTCCATGACATTTAATATATATATATATATATATATATATATATATATATATAAATCAATGCTTTCATAGCTTAAGTGAAAGGAAGAGTTATATATGTATAATAATAATAATGAATGGCCACAGCTAAACATATACGTAGGTGTAATATATGAAATATACATGAAATATATGTGAAATATATGATCGAAGTATATATGCATGCGTTTTACCTGCTAATACGGAAAATTAACTCCAAACACGCGATATAATATATAAATTCGCCTAAACTGTTCAGTTTTATTACAGTTAATTAAGTCCAATTGTGTTTGCGTAATATACGTTATGTCGCGTTGAATACGTTAAAAGAAAACATTAAATTAATCAAATTATATATATATATATATATATATATATATATATATATATATATATATATATATATACTCCCACTTTAGCTGTAACTACAATGTCTTAAGCATTGATTGATTATAATATATACACACACATACACAGTTTTTGGATCTATAGTTCTGCAAGGCTATTATAATACCACAGTGTTTGCTTTCATTTATACGAATTGTGAGATTTGTTTTATTATTTGGTATAACAATGGCGTTACTTACTTTCATTGAAGACCTTTTAGAACTAAATTTTATGCTTATTTACGACCGAGGTTCAAATCATTTCTCAGAATGCATTTACACTCGAGTTTATTAAACTTTCAAAAGTCTAAATGTGAAAAGGAGAAATAGAGAAAAATGTATGAAGTAGAAATGTGTGTGTGTGTGTGTGTGTGTGTGTGTGTGTGTGTGTAAACAAATCTAAAAATCGTGTAAACATATAATATATTTAAAATTCTAACAATATGTAGAAAAAAAAAAAAATTTTTGCTCATAAACGTTGGCACACCTGGTCAAAAGAACTGTTTGAAGAATTTATGGGCATCAATACGACACACCAACATACCCACAGCTGACCTTCGACCTCTCGTCACCTCCGATGACCCTTTTTTACACCCCATAAGATAATTATATTTCAAAAGCGCTAAAAGGAAATACGTCTGTCATTATTACATACGTGGGTACGAGTGTTCTGTTGAAGTATATTGGGGTATGTCATTGCGGTCAGAATTCAGGTCATCTCTCTCTCTCTCTCTCTCTCTCTCTCTCTCTCTCTATCTACCTAACTATCTATCTGTATATAAGACACAAAACTGGATTATTAATAATTTAAATAATCCAATTTTTAAAACAACATCCATGATTGTTTTCATATATATATATTTTGATCTCTGGTAGGAAGATCTTCGACAGGAAGAAAATAAAGGAACGGAACGCGAGTGTTACTTTAAAAATAGGATTTTTTTATTATTTTTATTTTTTTTTACGATTTCAAACTCGAATTTTATTAGTTGGTTTTTCTTGTTTATGAGCCGCTCGTTATGACGTCATTGGCTCGTTTGTGTTGACTGGAAATACTTATATATATATATATATATATATATATATATGGTAATTTTAAGATATTTAAATCCCTTTTGAACGTAACGAAACATCCTTAACTAACTTGTTATTAAAAATTTTGAACAAATGAACTGAGTTTCCACTCCAATAAGTTCTTTTAATAGCGTGTAACTGCTACATATTGTTACACTAACATATATATATATAATATTATATATATATATATATATATATATATATATATATATACAGTGTATATATATATATATAATCTGACCAACAAACATCGCCATAAAAACCGCACGAATGGAAAGTAGAATGAATATGTAAAGTGTGGAAGAAAGTTTGTTGAAAAAAAGGCGAGGAAAAAAACATTTATAATAAAGAGTTGCCAAAAAATTTATTTATTAAAGTCTACCCTGTGAAAAATTTCTTATGTTCAAGATTGCGTGTTCATTGGTTAACCGCTCATGACGTCACGAGCAAAATAGACCAATCGGAGCGGTACCTCGGGGATCTCAATGCATTTCGCTACAAATTTTCGTTTGATTTTCATTGATAATTAAGCTTGTATTCAGAGCGCGTGGATTTTATTTTGTTTAACTATCGTGATGGCATACATTCGGTCTCTTCATAAATCATATTCAAAGGTAAAATGCCGTGATAATTTCAATATAAAAATCTTAGCAGTCATTGCGAGTCAATTTCCTAGTTGGTAGTTAACTACCCATTCTCACGCGATTCCGTACCAGGGACAAGGCTTGTGTGTAATGTCACATCATGTCAAATTAAATATTAAACTCACTGGCTGATTACTAACTCCGGATGAAATGGCTGGCTGGCTTTAAGGCTTAACTGGCTTTCAGTGCCGTAACCCTATCTGAAGTCACGACTGGACTTAAAACCCATGTGTTCTGATTTTTCATACCCAGTGTACTCCGTGCCTTGTTGGGGAAAGGACGTTGGGGGACTTAGGAGTGTATTACCTGTGGGTGTATTACCTGTGAAGTAACTTGCGAAAGACAGGTAAGGCACGCGCACCTAGCCTAGGTGACTGCCGATACAAAAATGGCATCATAGGCCACAATCAGTGCCTATGTGATTTATTTTTCTGATAGTCACTGGTAAAGAAAAAATATTTTAAAGGATTTAACTAATTTTAACTTAGTTAATAAATGGAACGTCCGGTGATTTACTGAAAAATTAAATAAATTTTTAAATTACATCAAAAACTACTTAAAATTGAAAGAAAATAAATCACTAAAATACCCCAAACTAAAGTAAATTAATGAAAAATTTTTACTTAATATTTGAACAATTTTTACCTATAATAAGCTGTAAATATTGATTGGACAAATTATTTATGTTATGTTAATAACAGACTTAAGAAGTGACAGAGTGTATTATATAAAAATGTAAACAATCAATCTTAATGAATACTTAATTAACAAATTTTGTGCTCCAAATGTTGACTTTGCATTTAAGGAAATAGTATTTCATATTTTTGTAGATGTAATTATGAAAATGAAGCTTTGTACATTACATTTCACTCTGTTTAACATATTAAATGATGTAATTTTATGAACAATATAAGTAGTTACATTTAAGAAAATAAGGTAGTAAATGTAATTAAGTATCAGGTACGCTGTAATTATATTAAATATATCCTAAAATTACTCGTGTGATGTAATATATCCTACATTTTTAATTATATATTTTAGTGGAATTTTATTTTTAACAATTCTTTGTGGAAATATATTTATATAAAATATATTAAATATATTTATGCGGAAGTTAAAACTATTAAAAATATATTAAAATTAACCCAATGAAATGTAAATATTAAACCTATTGATGTTAAAATACTGATTTATGATGTAATTTAAATTAACAAAATTTTGTCACGGAGGTTTGTTAAAAAAAAAAAAAAATCGAAAAAAATAATTCGAATTTATATAAAAAATAAATTTGAAATACGGCTTCTCACTGTCTTAAAACTGAGGCACTGAAGCCTTCTTCTTGAGAGTCTACTCATCACCTATATATATATATATTTTCTGTATGTACTTTTAAAAATACTAAACTAAATATTTCATTCGTATTGTTTTACAAATTTGTCTCTGCAAGTGACAAGAAGGAAGATTTGAACGAAGGAACGATTTACGAAAGGGATTTTGTTGAAGTATTTTCGCTAAAGCTATTTTTGAAGTATTTCCAATTAAGGTATTTTCCAAATACTCGCTACAAAGCGTCATTTCGAAGTATTTTAACTGTGAAACCGTCTGATCTAATTGTTCCTATGATTCTTGACGCTGACGAGGACTTGAGGATAATGCTTGAGCAGGAGACGAAGGAGGATGAACTACCTTTGTCAATAGGAGTTCCATTCGGATCCCTGTCGGTGGACTCCTCTTCCGCTACACCTTATTCGGATGCTACACAGGTATTATTATTATATTATTATTATTATTATCAGTAGTAGTAGTAGTAGTATATAGAATAATTCAGAATCATGTAGTAGTAGTATAGAAATAATAATTGTACATATGACGATTTACAACGATTTTTTTCATTTACGGGAGAAGCCAAACGACTGTTTCAGGATTAAAAATTCGGAGAGAAAAAATGAGCGGGGAAAAGTCACGATACAGAGACTTAAAAATTGTTAAGTTCAATAAAAATGATGAAAGTTAATTAAAGAGTCTATTTTATAATGAACATTTTTAAATTAATATCTATTATCTGTTCCGATCATGTTCAGTGATGTCTTCATTTTTCACTGAGCGAAAAAATTCTTGTTCCCGTAGGTATTTAATAATATATTATATATATATATATATATATATATATATATATATATATATATATATAATACCCACGGGAACAAGAATATATATATATATATGTGTGTGTGTGTGTGTAAAGAATGGACGACTCATAAATGAAAGATGCAAAATTTTAATTATAATTTTTATGATTGTCCTTTTAAATGAGAGAAATCCGTAGTACGGTTCCACAAAGGTGATATATTTGAACCTTCTCGTTTACCACACTTGAAGTTCAAATTTCTTGGATGGATTCTGTTGAACTTCATTTTCTTATGCTTTATTCTCTCCTCTTGAGGTTTGACTGGCGTCTCAATCCACGGCGCGGATAGAGCCTGCGACATACGTGGAAATGTCGGGTATACACATTCAAATAATTCGGCCTCTCTGTTATAGTAAATGACTCGTTTGTACGGAAGATATACCCATATACCCATACGTAGGGTATTTATTATGTATGCTGCGATAGCTCTTAATGTTATTTTTTATATAAATTTAGTTTCGAAGTTGGCGTGAACTTAGCTAACCTCGAGGAGACTTCATGTTTTCAAAAATGGACATTTTTTATCTGAGGAGTAAGTTTTACATGCGATAATTCTAAATTTTCCGTTTGTACTACAGAAGTAGAAATGTGTGTATGTGTGTCCACTACTAGTACCAGTAAAACATAAGATAAATATATAATACACCTTATTTATACCTCGTACAGAGTAGCCATAAATTATCTTTACGAATTAAATTGAAATTAAATTTAATTTATAAATATAATTTATGGACACCCTGTATATATACTATATATATACATATACTGTCTTGGGTCATTGCGCTATCTCCAATTCCATTAAAAAAAGTGGGTTTCCGGGGACAGAACGGAAGTTGGACAGGTGCAAATTAAAAGTGAAATCGGGAGTTTAACTAGAAAAGAGAACTATTCATGGAGATTTGTCCTTTGAAAACATTAAATGGAATTAGAATGACTTTCTTTTATCAGTTTTTATAGCATGAATTCTATTTTTTAGCTAATTTTATAATATTAAAAGTAAATTTTAAGTTTACGAAGTTTTTGTTCGATATTTTCTTCTCTCGTTACAGACTGATGCAGTTTGGGATTATCTATTGTTTGCTATTCACAAATAGGACATTATTAGGTGTGGTTTTGAGAGAGAGAGAGAGAGAGAGAGAGAGAGAGAGAGAGAGAGAGAGAATTGGGTGTAAAACTTTCCATAGAGGAAATGACATTAAATGTAAATTTGATAATGTATGCGAATATATTTACTTGATCCGGAACTTCTTAATTAAAGTACTTATTAGTAATAACAGGAGCATTTTACGGAAATATTCATATTATTTGTCAACTGTTGCGTGACGATATCACTTTTTTCTTGGGTATAGGGAAAAAAAGCTGTAATATTGTACCCAAATACCCTATACAGAAAATGCTCTACCTAATCCCACCACACTTATCTTTAGAAGTGATTTTTTTTTGCATACTATAAAAGCGCGTCGACAATTAAACTGATTAATAAGTATGAGTACATTTAGCATCATTATAGTTATATAAAGAGGAAGTCATATAGAGGGGAAGTCATTATATAAAGTCATTATAAAGGGGAAAAAATTCTACTTATTTTGAAACAGGGTTTTGAGGTACTGAAAAAGTATGAGTGGAAAACGCAGAGTTTATTAATACTTTTTGTAGAAATTTAGCTCCCTCCCGACCGATAAAAAATAGAAATTCGTGGTGGTCACACACACACACACACACACACACACACACACACACACACAACTAGAAGGAAAAAGACGTGTTTGTGTACCCGAATGATCAGACTTTTATTATTGCATTAATTATTGCTCCAAATATTATGATTTTAGTATGAAATTATACCATCGATTTTACGAGTTTGTCTTCAAAATGGAGCGTTTTTTTCTCTTAAACCTTCGTACTAATTCCCCTTTTAACGCAAACAGCAATGAGCGACTTAGATTTGTGTGAATTTCATATCTGAAGTGACAATGACATTTTGAATTTGCTAAAATGAATTGCCTTTAGATGTAATACATTATCCGCTTAATCACACGTTCAGTGTAGACCAGTGGTTCTTAACCCCTGGGTTGCCAAGCCATTTTGACTGGGGTCATTAAATTGTCATTTATCCTTTATTTATGTCATCCTTAATCATTTTACCATTAATTATCTATTTTTTTATCTATTAGGAGTGAACTGTTTGGAGGCATGGGTCGCCGAGCTAGCCCCGCGACCAGAATTTGGGTCGCAGTCTAAAATGGTTAAGAACCACTGGTGTAGGCAGTTAATGACTTATTTAAAAATTAATTTGAAGTTCTTTCAACAATTTTTATGACCTTTTTTCGTGGCGTATTACTTCATTTTGATTTTACCATCTTTTAAAATGACTGAGATACTCTCCAAATTGTACAGAACGGACATTCTCTTGTAAATAGTTTTATGATCTTTATCTAACTAAATTTGACTTTGTCTAACCTAAACCTAATTAGTTTGGCCTATCAACGGCGCTGCGGCCCCCGCTCTAATCAGGTGCTAAAACAAAAGACACGTTTCAGAGGGGTGGAGAGGTTCATTGTCACGTCTGAGTAAATTCTAATCCGGTGAAGCGTCGAGGAAATGCGAAATATTCTCACTCAAAATCGCTCTTTCGTCTGAAAGGAATTTATGGGAAATAATCGCTTTAACTTTTATCATAATTTGTAAAGAATCTAGATTACCAAATCTTAATCCCACATCGCTTTCGAAAATTTAGATCTCAATTATATACTATATATATATATATATATATATATATATAATAGTAATAATTTTTTAACATATGTAATAATAATTTTTAATATTCATACGGTCTCTCTCTCTCTCTCTCTCTCTCTCTCTCTCTCTCTCTCTCTCTCTCTCTCTCTCTCTCTCTCTCTCTCAAATTAAAAATGTTACTTATAAATAAATAAATAGACAAACAACTTGAAATAGCCACATTGAGAGATATTTTAAAATCTGATTATAATTTTTTATAATAAAAATAATTGATAATAATAATAGCCTTTTTGTACGATTTCTGTAATGTGTGCAAATATTTCAAATTTATACACGAAAAAATGTTTATTATAAGATAAAATTGAATAAATTTACACTAATAAGCGTGTATATATATATATATATATATATATATATATATTATCGTAATAATTTTTATTTAAAGAAAAATTAATGTCAGTAATTTCGGATGGTGGCCAAAAACCGCATTAGAATTTCGTTTTTAATTATTAATAGTCTTCTACCTTTTAAGATATTTGGTCAAATCATCCACGAGAAGAATATTTGGCAAGAGAGTTAAGAAAAATTGTTATAAACATAAACAAAAATATTGCGTAAAATTATAAAAATAATTTTTTCGGGGTTTAATTATGTAATTAATTTTGGCCTAATATATAGTCATTTATACGTTATTTATTACTGCTTTTTCCTGAATTGGTTGTTTCGGGGTTAAATCTCTGTCTGTCTCTATGTCTGCCTATCTGTCTGTCTATGTCTGTCTATCTCTATCTATCTGTCTGTCTATCTCTGTCTGTCTGTCTGTCTGTCTGTCTGCCTGTCTGTCTGTCTCACACGCACACACACACACACACAGGTTCGCATGTGCTTTTCTCTGCATAAAGGAGGTACAAACTTTTTTAAATCAAATATAAAAAAAAAAAAAATTGATTAACCAAACCTGAACCAAACCTGATTTAATCTAACCTGACTTTAGTGCCATCGAACCGAGAAGGGTGTGATAAATGTTTCGGACGCAAATGAGGGCTCGAAGGTTGGTTTCTGTTGAGTCTTTAAATAGTGAACTACTCGCTAATCTAACCTGACCTAACCTAGCCAAAATTTAACTAATTTAACCTAGCGTAACCTAACCTAATCAGGATTAACTTATCTTTTTTCTAATATTAAAATTATTTCTTTATTTATTTATAAAATATTTTTAGTGTTCAGAGGTACCAAAAATGTTACATCACAAAAAATTACCTCACTACATCTGTGAATTATCACACACCCGACCTCACTCATGTCCATTTGCCTACACACACACACACATACACACACACACACACACACACACACAAGCAACTCCGCATAAGCGAGCCATCAACATTTTTTAATTCCATATGCTAAAATCATAAAAATAACCTAACCTAACCCAAGCTTACCTTAGTGCTATCGAAGAGAGAAGTACTTTTAGAAGTGGCCCGATCGCAGTTCAGGGCTTCAAGGGGGTTATATGTAAAATATATAAAAGTGAGGTACTATCAAACATATCCTAACCTAACCTAATCTACCTTAGCCTGATTCACGTAATCTGAATTAATATATAATTTTTCCAGTAATAAAAATGTGTATAGATTTTCTTAGATTTTTCAGGTTCCAAGAAACAAACACAATATTACCTCACAAAAAAATACCTCTCTACATCTGTGGATTATCACGCACTCAACCTTACCTGTGCCTAGTTGCCGTGGACACACACACACACACATGTTTGGCTACCCTACAAAACCTTGACAGTTTCACATATTCAATTCTGTATCGCGACATTTACTCAATCTAAAAAACTAATAAACTTAACCAAACCTTACCTAACCTAGACTAACCTTAATTATATCCCTCTTTTTTTAAGGCTAAAAGATAACATTTATAAAGATAAACCACCACGACACTGCTAATGTCGTGATACGCACGTTTGTGTCGCCATGGCATAGTGTATATTCTAAATATCGTCATTTGTCGCGATTCCGTAAGGAAGACAGAAACACACACACACACACACACACACACACACACACACACACACATACAGTACTCGTATACATGCATAAGCGCTATAAATTTGTGTATCGTTATATTGGTTGGACGGTATAATAAATTTATTATTTTAATTTTGATTATAGCCTAAATGAAAAGCTCGGGTTATTGTTTCTGTTAGAGCGATTTGTAAGCCTATAATTTTCATTTCATTATAAATATTAAATAAGTGATTTTATTTTATACCCCGATTCCGCCTACCTTCAGTGATAATACTACGTCTTCAGTGTCTTCATTCGCTATATTATGAATGAGGAATCAAAAAAAAAAAGAGACTGGTCGGTGCCTCAGTCAATTTGCATAGTAGATTCTTTAATAACCATAAATTACTCTCTGGTGGTTTTTTTTTTTTTTTTACTCATTCTCAATGTTTTACCGAGTTAAAAATCAAGTTACCAAAAGTTGTTAATGATAATAATAATAATAATAATAATAATAATATCTCGTAAATCGAACTGTAATATTCGTTTCATCTTTCGGTCAGAGCCATTTACCGCTATAAATAACGATAGTTGACTATTATGGCCTATGCTGAGAGTGATGTGTGCTAACGTATAATCTTGGTAATTGTTTAGCTCTGAATATTTTAGCTTTTTTTTTTACAATATTGTTCTTTCCAAAAGGGGGGTAAAAACGAATAGACGGAACACAGTGACAGTATATTTGCCTTTAATCCTTTACTATAGGCGTTGTATAAATATCCTCGGAAGTATAATGCCATCTTGGCATGTAAACGGGGCATTATTATTCGTATAATGGGGCCTGTAAATGAGGGAGTAAAAAAACGTCCGTTGCCTATTAATGGGGTAATACGCAAACCGCTCTTTAAGCAAACAAACTATAACCCAAATAAGAATTCCCTTAACTGGTGCGAGAATAAGTCATAATATTAACCATTCCGCGGTGGTACGGTCATAAAATGGCAGAAATACTGTAATTACTGTATCGAGGGAGTGTTGATGATTGAATGGTTGAGACAGCCTTTGTGATTAATAGTCATAAACTGTCTCGTGCAAGTATTTTGGCAAACTAAGAAATACTGAAGAGGAAAAAAAATATAATAGGTATTTTTTAGTCTCTGTAAATGTATGCAAAGATCTCCTTTTTCCTAAAAACTTAATGTTTCATCAATATGTAAGCATGTTTATATATATATTGATGAAATATTTCCGTGAGGAAAGTTATTTTTATTAATATTTTAAGTCTTTTTTTCCTCAACAATTAACTTATCGACCAGTTTCTGAAATACATGTTTTCAAAAAAGTAATTATTATTAAATTATATATTTTTTTCTTCGAAATTAATTACTAAAACTATATTTTTTTTCTCGAAAAAAGTAAATTATATATTTTTTTTCGAAAAAAGTAAATTATATATTTTTTTTTCGAAAAAAATCAAATTACATTTTTCTTCTTCTTCTTCTTATTTGTATATGAATTTAAAAATTCTTTAAAATTATTACATAGTTGGTGTCTTCCATTTCAGACGAAGAAACACCCTCCAAACCATATCAAACGTCCGATGAATGCGTTCATGGTGTGGTCACAAATGGAGCGACGCGAGATCGTCAAATTCGCGCCCGACATGCACAACGCGGAGATCTCGAAGCAGTTGGGCAAACGATGGAAGCTACTCACCGAGGAGCAGAGGAAACCCTACAGGGAGGAGGCGGAGAGGCTCAAGAAACTACATATGAGGGAGTACCCAGACTACAAGTATAGACCGAGGAAGAAGGGAAAAGATTCTTTGAAAGGAATCTCTGAACGACACGGTGGGAGAATCGCGAAGGTTCATCATATGAACAATCTTTGCAAAGATTTTGTAACTACTATGAAGTCAACTTGCAAAGAGAGAGAGGACGCGGAAACCAACTCAGGCTACTTAAAACATCCGGAAGAGACTGGAAATCGTTGGTCGCTTCCTCTCACTCCAACTTCCCCTCCGAGTGCCCCTTCCGAACTTTCAGATTCCCCCGAAAGTGCCTTCAATTTCGATGAAGTTTCACTACGAAATTCTTGCCGGGAATCTTTTCAGTCTTCCCAAAATTTAAATTTTAGAAGTAGCGAAGTTCCAGCCTTGCTTTCCCCCAAATCCCAACAATATAGTAACAACGCGTGTCCAAGTATGCGAATGAATTACGCCAATAATAATAATAATAATAATACTAATAATAATAATAATAATAACAATAATAATAATAATAATAATAGTAGTAATAATAATAATAATCATATCCCGTCTCACCTTCATCATTCTCCTTCGACGAGTAGATCTTTTCTTTAAATGAAACGATGAATTCATATCCATCGAGTATGGTCAGTGGTTCGTACAATTATCGTTTTAAATTCATCGAACACCGAAAATATACGCCACATTCCATTTATAAATACTCATCAACACCAATGAATTTAGGAACTACTCAAACTTTTCAGTCTGGGCAGATAAACAACGCTTGTCAAGTAGCGAGACACGCGTATAATAGAACCAATAGCGACAATTATAATCAGACTATTAATAACTCTTGTTGTTATAACAACCCTCCTCCTCCTCCGATCACTTTAATTACTCATTGTAAAAGCCACGATTTACTCGACAGATTTACTAATTTACGTGGTGATTCAAAAAACTACTGAATGGATCACCTAAGGCCTTGCGATAGTTTCGAAAGGGTAAAACCTCACAATTACGAACAACTTCCTCTACCTTCTACCAAAGAAG
>JAJOZX010006988.1:182500-187500 GCA_023014485.1 Bathynomus jamesi | reverse complement strand
TTACAACCCTCTGCCGCCTATTCTTCAGCCAGTTTTCAAGCCACCTACCTATTTCCCCACCGATACCCAGCGCGCGCACTTTCGCCATTAGCCGGCGGTGAGGTACCTTATCAAGGCTTTCTGAAAGTCGAGATAAAGTATATCAATCGCCCTACTCTTATCGTACTCACCCAACATGACGTGGAAAAACTCGAGCAAGTTGGTGAGACACGACCTATGCCGTCTAAACCCATGTTGGGAGTCCCCAAGCAGCTTGTGGGAATCCAAATGGTCAACGATCCTATCCGCTATTATCCCCTCTAATAATTTACCTACAACTGAAGTGAGACTAATGGGACGATAGTTCCCTGGACTTTCGTGATCCCCTTTCTTAAAGATAGGGGTCACGTTGGCTTCCCTCCAGTCACCAGGCACCTGGCCCGTCTCCAACGATTTGTTGAAGACTGTAGCCAGGTGGGGAGCCACCTGGTCGCGCACCTCCCGCAACACTCTGGGGGAGAAACTGGTCTGGCCCAGGAGCCTTAAACGCGCTCAGTTTGTCTATTCTATCGGCAACGACTGTCGCGGTACATCGAACATTATCCAGGCCAGCACCTTCGTGCCTCACACCTGGCTCGGGGATGATGCGGGTGTCCTCCCTGGTGAACACTCCCGCAAAGTACTCATTAAGCACATTGGCAATGTCCGCGTCGAGGTCCGCAGAACGCCGCTTCCGTCCTTTAACGGACCTATCATGCTTCTAATGGGCTTTCTACTATTAACATAACTGAAGAACTCCTTAGGGTTCCCCTTGCAGAGGCTTGGCACCCGTAGTTCTTCGTTACGTTTCGCTAGCCTAACCTTCGCCTTCACTTCCCTACACAGGCGGACATACGCTAAAGTGTTCTCATGGGAACGATTGGCCTTCGCCCTCCTACACGCTACTTTCCTATTTCGGATAGCCGAAGCAATGTCACGATTGAACCACTTAGGCTGCGTTGAAGCAGGGGTGACCGGTTTTGAGGGTATGGCAGCAGACTGCAGCACCATAAACTCGTCCCGGAATGCACTCCACACTCCCTCAACATCGCCGCCGACCTCTAACCCCATATCTCCTACGCTATCCCTGAGGCTAACAAAGTTCGCCCGCCGGAGATCGAGCTTACTGCCTCTCGAGTTACTACGCTTCACCCGAGGGACGCACACACGGAACCTAATAAGACTGTGATCACTCCCGCCCAACGATTCGTCAACGATGAGGCCAGTGACGAGGTTGTCTTCGGTCGTGAACACTAAGTCTAGAACGCTTTCGCCTCGTGTAGGCTCGTTGACCCACTGAGTGAGGAAGTTCTCATCAGCAAAGTCAACTAGCCTCCTCCCTTCAGCATCGGCAGTCCTGTTTTCCCACTTTATGCCGCGACAGTTGAGAGAGAGAGAGATACAAGGAGTTACAAGGACAAGAGGAAGCCTCAAAGAGAGAGAGAGAGAGAGAGAGAGAGAGAGAGAGAGAGAGAGATACAAGGAGTTACAAGGACAAGAGGAAGCCTCAAAGAGAGAGAGAGAAAGAGAGAGAGAGAGATACAAGGAGTTACAAGGACAAGAGGAAGCCTCAAGAGAGAGAGAGAGAGAGAGAGAGAGAGAGAGAGAGAGAGAGAGAGAGAGAGAGAGAGATTATGAATGAATTTATTCTTTAATTGAAATGTGAAGGACTTGGACTTGGGTATAAAATGTGCTGGTGTATAAATTGGCACTTTTTTTTTTTTTTTTTTAGGTATTGAGAATTGTACTGAAAATTTAATTTAATTAAGGGGGTCTCTCAGTTAAAAAAACAAAACAAATGAAGAACGTATTTTCCAAAATGGATACAAAAACCGGTTGACCAATGAAGAAAACAAATTCGATTTGTAACAGGAACGCGAGAAAACTGTTCACGTGTTTTTTTTTTATTAACCGTCTTCCAGTGAATACCTGAAAAATAGTCGAACCGGAAGTTGGAGCAAAAAATTATATCCACTTCCGGTGTGATTAATCTATTTCTTTGGTTTCATCGTCAGCAGTTGATTTGTGCATGTTGCAAGTACCAACATCTATAATTATGATGCGGGTGTGTTAGCCATAATTGTTGCGAGGTATCACAAATTGTGGTGTGTTGATGGAATTTAATAATTCGTCAATATAATATGTTTATGTATTCAATATTTAGGCCATATATATATATATATATATATATATATATATATTGAAAGTGTCCTCTGTAATTTTAAAATAATCTTTAAACCTATTTATACATTCCTAAAAACTTTTTATACATACTTTTTCTGACGTCACGTTGCATACTTTGCATATAGACTTAGACTCAAAATTTGGTCATACATGCAGTTGCCCCGGAATTTTATGGGGGGGGGGCGGTAAAAGCCTGTTGTCGTAAAATGTACGTTAAATTTTTAACGCGTTAGTACATTTTATGGACAAACTTAATTATATCAATTAAAAATCACCAAGTTCTAACTCGCTCCTTGGCCATAAACTCGGGTCATAACTCATACATAATTTTATGACCTCAATTTATGCAGTCAAAGTTTCACGTTGAAATCCTTTGATCAAAGCCTTCGAATCTTCCAAATTTTAATCAAAACAAATCCAACTCTTGTTCAAGTCTTTTCCAAGTGTTTTCAGTACATTGAAAGCCACCGTGTAAAAGCCATAAAGTTCACTGGCTCCAATTTAACAACTATTTGGAGCTAAAATCGCTGCAGGTGGTAAATTAACTTTAATTAGGCTTTAGAACAAATAAAAGCTTAAATGAATCTTTATGCGTCAGAATATTCTTTCCAAGAGTCTTTGGAAGCCAGCAAAGGAAAAGCAAAGTATCTGCTATTACTAAAATATTCTAGATACTTGATGTACGCGAAGCGATGATCAATGTTGCTGGATTTATGCATTAAAGAAATAAGCTTTTTTATGCGTTAAACTAAAATTCTTTTACTTACTCAACTTCGGAGTTATTCTTTGGGAAATAATGATAATATTATTAGCGTTAATTATACCGCCATTAATTTTACATCATTGCTTACATACACATTAAATACACATCACGTGACACAAGCTAGTTTAGTTATTAAATATATATATATATTTTGTGTGTGTGTGTGTACGTGCATATGTGTGTATGTGTATGTGCATGTGTGTGTGTGTGTGTATACGATTATGTGTGTATGTGTGTATGTATATGTATGTATGTGTGTATGTGCATGTGTGTGTGTGTGTGTGTATGCGATTATGTGTGTATGTGTGTATGTATATGTATGTATGTGTGTATGTGCATGTGTGTGTGTATGTGTATGTGCATGTGTGTGTGTGTATACGTGTATGGTGTGTGCGTGTATGTGTACGTGTGTGTGTGCGCACACACACACACACACACACACACACACGGGCGCTTGGGAACAGGTAATATAACAAAAAAAATATTAAAAAAACACGTGATAAAAAAAAATCTATATTTAACTATTTAATATTTTGCCTTTCAGAAAATGTTTGGAAAATGCAAAAATTTTAATTTTTTTTTTTTTTGCTTTTTAGCGAGTTTGTAAATAAAATAGAATTGCAAATGAATTTAAAGTTTAACTTTTAAATTTGCATTTTATCTCCCATTTTTGACTTTTTAACCTCAGTTTCATGTTAAAGGCTTTAAATTTTGCTTTTCATAAGCCTTTAAGAATAATTAAAAAAAATAGGTTATTATTATTATTATTATTATTATTAACTATATAATAATATATATATATATATATATATTATATATATATATATATATATATATACAGGGTGGGCCGTAAGTTTCCATACATAGGAAAAATAAACATTTTTTTATGGACAACCATTTTTATTTATATAATATGCTCTACATGGTTGCCATTGTTTTGAAAACACATTTCAATACGTGTTCCCCACTGTTGATGAACACGCATTAGCACAGTTGACGTTATGCTTGTAATGGCGTTGGTGATACGTTCCTTTAGATGATTTATGTCTCGTATCTTTTCCTGATACACCATGGCCTTCAAGTGCCCCAAAGATAGAATCAAGGGGGGTGAGATCTGGGGATCTGGGAGGCCACTCCACAGGACCACGCCGACCAATCCAAGCATCCGGAAACTGCTGATCCAAATACCGACGCACGTGAAGACCATAATGAGGTGGAGCTCCATCTTGGGAAGTAAACTGGGAAGTTACCTTCCTCGTTTAGCAGGGATGGGAAAATCTCTTCTTGCAACATGTTAAGATACCTTTCGGCATTAAGATTTCCACTGACAAAATTTGGTCCAATAATTCTGTCACCCCATATCCCGGCCCACACCATCACTTTACCGGCACCTTGCATCTTCGTCGGACTCAGCCAGTTAGGGTTAGCATTACTCCAATAACGTATGTTTTGCCGATTAACCTCTCCATTGACGTAAACATTTGCTTCATCAGTAAACAAGATCTTACACGCATATTCTTAGGGTATCTGAAACATAAAAACAAACGTTTAATTTTTCCTATGTATGGAAACTTACGGCCCACCCTGTATATATATATATATATATATATATATATATATATATATATATATATATATATATATAATATATATGATTACATAGATTTTGTGAAGAAATGCTACAAATTTATTAAGAAAAGAAAATCTCGAGTTAATTATGATGCCAGTTGTACAATTTGGGAAATAATTTCGCCTACATACCTAAAGTTTCTTAAAAGCACAAAAAATTAATAATCTAATGATTACGTTTTCTTTTTTAAGCTTTATTTATATTTTTTACTTAATTATATAAAATATTCGAAGATAAAATAATATTTTACCAATTATTAATTTTTTCATGCTTTGTAAGAAATATTTCGTTTCTTGGGGAACTCTTTTTACCTAACCTTTACAATCAAGAGTCTTTTCATCATAATGCTACTGATGCTTGTACGAATAATGCTAAATAATGCTTTTGATGATTTTT
This sequence comes from Bathynomus jamesi, assembly GCA_023014485.1. NCBI lineage: Eukaryota > Metazoa > Arthropoda > Malacostraca > Isopoda > Cirolanidae > Bathynomus > Bathynomus jamesi. The sequence continues at coordinate 182,509 of JAJOZX010006988.1, read as the reverse complement.
GCATGCTCT